>CAIGRP010096057.1:0-18655 GCA_903798385.1 Fraxinus cuspidata | reverse complement strand
TGAGCTCCATTAAAATTATAATTCATTTTTCTCTATCTTCTATCAACCACATATTTTTCAATAAAATAATATTACATGTAAATTCAAAAATTTTCCTTTTTTTTTTAATCACACATTCTTCAAAAAATTACTATTTCAAAATACATTTTTTTTTTCTCAAAATTTGATTAAAATGGAAGCCAGACAAGCTAAATCTACTCATATTTAGTCCCAAATCACTACCCTAGAATTAATAATCCATCCTCTCCCCTAATAGGAACATCTATGTTCATTTCCAGTTGGCCCAAAGGTATGTGCTGCCACACAACGGACGTCCAATCCATTTACTTCGACAATGGCTGCAGCATCTCTAGTTTCCAACTCCTACACCCATCTATTCCTTTCACCCTATAGCACCCATATGACATTTATTAAGTTATGGAGCTTAATTATTGTCATTGTCCAGAATTCATACGCGGATTGATATTTGTTGTAAGGTCACAAGGGGTCACGATGTCTGGGAATTTCACATTTATAATTTCAATTATGTACTATTTTATCTTATGAACAGAGAGTCGCCATTAAAATTTTGTAATATCATGAAAAGGGGAGAGAGGTTAGAGAAAATATGATGTATGGTTTTCTTTTGTTAACTTTTTTATTATATTGAATTAATACAACACTGAATCTCATATTAAGACGAATATTAATAAATCTTACATGTTCTTATATGTCTATTTTCTTTCTGCGATTTTATTACTCTTGATGATAAAAAACTGGGGTTACTCAAATCCGTTACAGCAGTTCTGAATGCCACACAAGACAACCTTATACCCTCACCAACTCAACAACACCTTTCGATAAGCTCCCACCATCAGAGTGCTTTCCATGTAGCTAGCTTTTGCCACCTGAGACAAAAATAGAGCATGAATGAAGATCTCTACCAAGCCCCACCTTTGTAAAAGTCCAGCAGTAAGCACCTCGGTTGCCAAGATTTTGCTTCATGATACACCCTCCATAGGAACAACGGAACCTTTACCTTCCATATTGCCCTCCACCACAAAGCCACCTTATTTTGCACTATTCCCTTCCTCATTAATCACTCATCCAACAAAAATCTATGAACTCTTTTAACTTAATAGACTCCATTAGATTCGTAATGCCTAATCAACTTGTCCCATTGGTGTCTTCGACCCAATAGGAGATATATAATTTGTCACAGTTCATGGGTACAAAGAGACAGTTTACCTTATTTTTATTCGAAGCTCTTGTCACCGTAATCAATTATTGCACTTTTCATGATATAATTCTGATTATTCTTTTAGGAACTTCTTTCTTACGACAAGGGTTGCACCTTCATCACCTAAATTATAAAGCAGGTTCCATCATTTGGGTCAACTTTAAGGGATCACAAGCATTTAGGGGTGCTAAGTAGGTTGAATCGAGCCACTCGACTCGTCCACCATCAACCTTGACTCAATCCACCGATGAGCTAGCTCGCACTTGTAATGGGTTGTGTCGAGCAAGAGGTGGCTTGTTTTCAAAAATCTCAGCTCAACTCGTTTCACCGACTGTCAACTCGCTCGTGAGCGACTTTGGAGACAATTTTTTTTTTTGTAAAAAACTATAAAATATGAATTTACCCCTCGAAGTTTAAAGAAAAGATGAGCATAAAAGTTCTATCCCGCCGTAGGAATTTATTAAAAGAAAAATGAAATAGGAAAAATCCTCCTCATTTATATGGGTTCGAGACCGGCTACTTGATATATAGGTGCAGTTAAAATAATACACTAATTAATATTTTGTGTCAAAAAAAATTTGTAAAAAATGAAATAACGAATAAAAGAAATGAAAATATACTTATAATACTACCTTCTTTTAATACACTGATACCATTGTACATTTTCCATTGCAGAATGTTTGTGAGTGATGATAAAGCAGTGGATAATGTAAACACTGGATGATACTGGACACTGATACCATTGTACATTCTCTATTGCAATAAATTGAAGAAGTCGACCCCGACTAATGTCTTGTTCCATATAGCCATAGGTACTCTATGCATATGAATTTCATACATTTCAAATCAGAAAAATTTTAAATTTGTATAGTTCAAGACAAAATTCTATAATTCCTTCTCCTATTGAGGATATATTTATTTCAAAATAAAATTTAAATTATTTTGAAGTAACGAAATCAATATTCGGTTTCGCATAATTTGAGACAGGGATTGAACATCGTAGCTAGGGAAAATAAATGGTACATGTTAAAAAATATTTTTAAAAGTGTTTTCCATCGCTACAATACTTGGAATAACAAAGAATCTTCACCCTTGCATTGTAAAAATTGAGGAAACGAGATTCGCAGTGTATGAAAAACAAAAATATGTTAAAAAGATTATAAAATAAACTGCATATATTCCCATCATCATCGGTCAAAATAACTTCATTTGAATTTGATAACAAAATGTAGTTATTTAATTTCTATAATAAATCAACGGTTCAAGGCTGTTATACTTCCATTGAAAATCTATGTGAAAAAAATGAATTTGAACTCCAATGCTGTTTTGGACATAGTTATTAAACCCAACCCGGTAGTCAATCTGAAAAAATTATCGGGTCACAGGATCAGTGGTTTAACTGGTGGGTCAATAATTCGACCGGTGGATCATTGTTGGACCGTAATTTTACTTAAAATATGTTTTTGAAAAGAAAAAAAAATACATTTTGCTAAATCTAGATAAAAAAAAAAATTAGCTTATATTATATTACAAAGGTTCATCAGTTTCCAAAATGGTCAAAGAAGTGAAATTTCATGCTCGAAGCCCAGATTTAAATTTTGTCATTTCAAATTGAACATAAAATTTTACATTGGACTTTGGTAACCATCTGGTTCCCAATTGAACTGGTTCCGATTTCCTCTTAAACCCTTTCGAATCGGACAGTTATTGAGTAGTTCGACGGTTCTATACCGATTCCTTTGCTTACTTGACCAATTAATGCACTCGGTTCGGACCACCATTGGAAACCTGATTTTAATAACTATGGTTTTGGGGAAAATGAGGAAAGTTACATTGAAAGTACTGTTTTACACGTGCATATTCCAATTTTGCACTCCCTAATTTACCTATGGGCTTTCGGATGTATGAGCATCGAGTTGTATCATTAACAATAAACACTTGACATAATAGTTATATTCAAACGCTCCACAAGAATTTAAAAAAAAAAAGAAAAAAAATATATATATATATATGCACAGATATCGTTAACAATACATGGAGTACATGAAAGGCTAAAACATTTATTAATCATATTAAAGTCTTATAAGAATGTGAAATAATTTGTGCAATGTGACAATTAAGTTCATTAGGTACAATGTAATTAACAGTTTATTTGTAAGTCAAATTATTACCATTAACATATCATATTACCATTTATACGTACCAATTACCGTTGTGAGAATACATAGAATCAATAGCTAAATAAATACTACCTCTATAATTGATGAAAAATAACTTTAATTTTATATTATCGAACACCATAATCTTTGAAAGTTTGGCAAGAAGTCGAATAAATTATTTTGTCTGAAAAGATGATAATGAGCTAGCTATTACATAAATTACGTGGTTTAATTATACAACAGAAAATATAGAAGTAGCGATAGTGAAAACTCTTTTTTGAAATATCAATACCAAAAAAATGTTACAATAATAGAAAGGAATTCAATCAAACACTTTTAAGAGTGATGAGAGCAGATATTGTATCAAAATAAGAGATTTAGAGAATGCGTAATGAGAGCAGAAATTATGTGAGAATTGAATACAATGTCACTGCCTTCGTTTAAGCAAAATCTCGAGGCAAAAAATTAGAATGCAAGGAAAAAGTTTAAAAATTCAAATTGAAATTTTCATGCTATCATTCAACGATCATAAAATGGAAACTTTAGACCTTTCAGGACAACAAAATGTAGCAATGACAATTGTCGCATTTTTGTAGGGCTAGGCAAGCCTACTAGCTCAGCCAGCATTGGCTCGCATGAGGATTTCCCCATGACTCACCTCTCGTCTCGTATGTGAGGCTAGGCGAGTCGATCAGCAGTTCGTCACATCCCTAAATGCATTGGAGATGGTTAACATAAAGTAACCTTATCAATCATTTATCAAACAGGTCAAACTAAGCTAATAGGCAATAACTTTTATATTGGTATGAACTGTAAGTATTCATTATATTGCTGTACTTTGATCATTTGGGTTGACTATATTTATTGATCGAGACCAAATCGAGGTTAGCTAACAACAATTGTTCGTTATTTTATTGTATCATAATCAATGATGAATGGGTTCTAAATTATCTTTGGATTTAAGATTATCTAGAGATAACAATTTCTATTTAATTATTTTAATATATTTCCGCTAATTTCAATATACAATATTTAATGAGATAATTAATTTTAATTTTAATTTTAATTTAATAAGAAAAAGTAAACTTGGAATTTACATTCTATACTCAGATTCGACCCATTTACGATCCAAATTAACTAAGAAAAAGTAATATAAAAATTGGAAATTAGTAATTAATTAGCATATATCGTTATTATAGAAATAAATTCTACAAGATCGTTTATTGATGAAATTATGAATTTATGTACAATATTAAAGTCAACCGACGAGTTGAATTGATAGTGTCTTCTGCAGCTTCCATCAAAATGGAATTTAAATCTTCATTTATCAAAATTATGTAAATTTATCAACAGCATTGAAGATGATGGCCCTTGGACTTTGAATCCGTCCATGAGTCAATATGAATCAAAATGTGACTTAAACGTTTCAATTTTAATATTTAACTATCATGTTGTATTATATTTAAAAAATTTACACAAAGTAAACGCTCAAGTACAGGAGATATTTTATTAAATTTTTATTTTTTTTCTCAACAAAGCAACATTATTAACGTGTCATGTGTGTGCTAGTATTAAATAAAGCTGCAAATAGAATGTAAGTTTTTAAGTATTAGTTGACCTCAATAAATTTTGTTTAATTCATTTTTGCCAAAATTCAACTGCAATGTTTAGCTCCTTCCACGCATTAATTTGGAGAGCCATCTTCATATAATGTAATTTATGAGTTGACCTTGACTAATTCTTTTTTATTTTCATTGGTGGAGACCTCTCGTAAAGACGTAAACTGGGTTGAGTCATGGATCTAGAGAAGTCCTCCTACCCAGATGACGTAGCACATATCCATATTATCAAAAGTGTACTAATGGTGATATCATCCGTATGTATTGTCGTTGTATTCTACCAAGGTCTTTGGTGCTGTTTTATGTCGAGCTTAAGACCTGCATTGAGGTGCTAGAACCCTTGGGCACTATGCGAATGATCTGTGTCGAGTGGTATTAGAGACAACATGTGGGTTGCTTTTTAATTTTTAAAACAATAATAACAAAAAAAAAAAAAATAACACAACACACACATTCAAAAATTGAGAAACAAAGGAGGATTTCTCGTACATTTAGGGAAATGATATGTGTTTATCTTATGCTAAACATATGAGAAGGCATATCAATTCATTGGTAAATAAATTTATTGTGACTATTAAGATATGAATCAAATTTTTTATCTACCAATGAATTCACATGACACCAATGTATACCCCGAAAAGTTCACAAAAAAAAAAAACATGGAATTCAACGATTTTTACACGATCTAACCAATTCTTACAAAAACATGAGACCAAGCAGAAAATTTTAAATTCAAACGCTCCTATCATATACTTCTGTAAATGTGAAGGTTGCCTGAGAAGAAGGTCCTGGGGAAGAGTCCAAATTATCAGAGCCAGAGGATAAGAAATTGGAAGAGGTGTGATTGATTTGAGCCTTGGTTTTAGGGGCACTTTTAATATTTAGGTCCATGAAATCAGTGATTAATCCCGGCTTTGTTATCTTATTTTCATCAAAATCCTTCTCCCTGGTTAGCATTTTGACAACAGTAGACATAGAGGGTCGAAGTTTAGGAAACTCTTGAGTGCAGAGAAGACCGATCTTTAAGAATCTGCAAGCCTGTTCAGGGTCGAAATCTCCATGAAGTGCTGTGTCTACTAGTGATACAAGCTCCCGTCTTTCATGAAGTTGCCATGCCTGGAACACAATATCAACAGTTATCTACATGTCTCAGAAAATAGCTATCTAGTAGGATATCAAAGGTTTGTGCAAATATGAAATGAACAGAAATAATACGTCGCCTTTTAGCATTATTTGGTTCTACAATTTAACTCTAGATATGACTTAAAACAAGTTTTTAAAAGACCTTCTAGAAAGAGCTCATTGATAGCATACATCAGAATATGAAATATTTACGCAATGGTTAAAAAGTATGAGATGTCTGCATTGTTTTATACCCTCTCAAGAATATATTTTTCTTCAGCAGGTAACCATGAGTTCGTGTTGCATCTACCACTGACTATTTCTATGAGAAGAACACCAAAACTGTAAATATCTGCCTTGCATGTAAGCTGGCCTTTCATCGCGTATTCTGGTGCTAAGTAACCTCTGCACAATAGATACAGATTCAGGTACAAGTTAGTAAATCACGACATGAGAAATGGGGCTAAGACAGATATTAGCTCTATAGAATATGAAATTCACTTGTTGCTAGCATGTTTGACTGTGCTTAAAATGCTACTTTTCCAGATTTACTCTAATTATGTTTGGCAACATAAGTAACTTAAATATAAGTTTGACTTACTTCCAAGCACAGCCAAACATGCTCTTAGACCCTCAGTAACTTCATGGCGATGATTAGAACATACAAAAACATGCTTTCACCACTTCTAGTAGGATTTTACTACTCACATGGTTCCCGCCACACGCGTACTGACGTGAGTCATGTTGGCAGGGATGAGCTTTGCAAGACCGAAATCTGAAATCTTAGGGCTCAAATCTTTGTCAAGAAGAATATTGCTAGCTTTGATATCCCGATGGACAACAGGCGGTTTGACTTCCTCATGAAGATAAGCAAGTCCCTTTGCAACTCCAACACAAATTTTAACCCGTGTTTGCCAGCTAAACTGGATGCTACTATGACGTCCACCTAATGCACAACGTTTAACAGCATCAGATTCATTTCTCTTTAGTGAAAAGGGGGAAAAATATTGTTTCGAAATTTTTTAGCTGGTGAAATTATATTCTTTTGCACAAACTATAAAGTCAGTAATTTAAGAAAAAGTGATTATACCAATAAGTGTTTGTGCGAGGCTGTTATTCTCTAGGTAGTTGTAAACGAGAATTCTGTGATTTCCTTGAACACAACATCCATAAAGCTTAACTAAATTTTCATGCTGTACGTCAGAGATTACTTGAATCTCAGTTAGAAACTGTTTTACTCCTTGCGTTGATCCTGGAGAGAGAACTTTTATAGCAGCCATTGTCTGATTCCATAGTTTTCCCTATTTTTCATTAGAAACGACGTCATTCTCCAAACTGCAAAGATAATTAATTTAACACTGTATAATAGGAAGAAAAGTTTACCTTATAAACAGAACCAAACCCCCCTTCCCCAATTTTATTGGTCGGGCTAAAATCATTAGTAGCCATTCTCAGCTCTTTGTAGGAGTAAAGTACAACATTGTGGACATCAGAAAGCTCTGTTTATAATTCAACATTAGTAGAATATTCTAAATATGCACAACAAGTAGGTTAAAAGAGAACAACTTATGCACAGCCTATTCAAGTATATCGAAAGATTGCTAGAGAAAAATTATAAATAAAGGCGTAGATAATATCTATTCCAGAGATATTAAGTTTTGGAGTTTACCATCATCAAGCTCGGATGAATGTCCAGTTGGTGGATTCGATCTTCTACCACGCAAGAAAGAAAAGCAAGTCATCACTAAAGGGTTCACCAATGACTTCCCTCTTGGGAACTACACTGGAATTGCTTCAGTGAAACAAAAGATAGCCTGCCAAATTGATTCATACAGACTCTGTTTAGTTCTAAATTAAAATAGAAACTCATAAGAACCCTAAACAACTAGATATCTGTTAAAGAAAGGCTTGTGAAAGAATGAATTGATACAACCCAGTAAGTGTTTGTCCAATAATAATTTATACAAGTAAAACAGATCACTCCTTCCAATTTCTGTGGCATTAAAATCCATACTTGTAATGTGTTACAAGATGTTTGTCTGAGAATTTTGAGCCACATCTCCTCCAATGATTCAATTTTACTACAGGTTTGCATATGCTTGTTCACTCACATGTGAAGCCAGGTGATAAATTAAGAGCATATTTGACTAAAAGTAAGTTTTGTTAGTAAAAAAAGGTACTTTTATAATATGTCTGGCAAAAAAGAAGCTTCAAAGTACTTCTATTCAAGCTTAGCCAAACATAACTTAAAAGAGACATCTTTTTACATCATTGACTAACTTAAACTTTGAAAGAGTAGTAATTAGTCCATGAAATGTATCACTGGACTCGATACAATATGGGTTTGTAGTTCATATTTATTCGCTCATTAATCTTTCACGACCTCATAATATATACCCAAAGTACTACTAAAACGGGAATTCCTTCCAAAAACAATAAAATATCGTGAAGTTAAAAAAATTTAAAATTAAAATGGAAATGATATTGATGGAGCATTAAAAGTTTATTCAAGATGGAGTCAAAATAAGGATTTCTTTATTTCCAAATATTTTAATTTTCTGTATATTGTTTCTTACCTTAACTACGATATGTTAAACCCTATATAAAGTTGGTAATGCTTTGTATTAAACACCACAATGTTATTGAATACAATTGCAAGCTTCCCTCTAATCTCTCTCTCTCTCTCAATTTTCATACAGATTGTTAGTAGTTGATTGTTTGTCGTCCTCAGATGTAGATTTACAACAAGAATTATTATACAAAACATAAGACAGGAAAAAAATCAGAAACAACTCTCTATAATTGCAATGCTTCCTTCTGAGGAGCTTTTGCAATTCTT
Organism: Fraxinus cuspidata; assembly: GCA_903798385.1. NCBI lineage: Eukaryota > Viridiplantae > Streptophyta > Magnoliopsida > Lamiales > Oleaceae > Fraxinus > Fraxinus cuspidata. The sequence continues at coordinate 9,697 of CAIGRP010096057.1, read as the reverse complement.
TTATCCGCATTACAACATATAGTTGAAACTAAGTAGCAGTGTTGGCTTTTCTGTAACATTTGGGTTTGTGATGACTGAGGCATTTTTTACATACTGAAAATTGATTTTCCCCGCAGCTAAAGAAGCAAGTTTCATAGATAAAACACAAGAAAAACACCAAATTTGTTCGAACACAATTTCCTACTCTTTCTAATTCCAATTTTATTACTTTTCTCAGTTATTAATCTGATTTGGGATTGAAAGATTCTTCTTTTAATTAATTGTACTAACTTTACATTCTTAATCAGTACCCTTTTCTTGTTTTAATTTTGCCCATTAAAACAGAAGCTCCAACCTAAAATAAAATCTGGGATGGAGTGTGCAAATCAAGATCACCTCCTCGCATTAAAGTAATTCACAGAACCAAAACCCAGCAACATAAAAGAAAATTAAAGAAATAAACAACATATTAACAGAAACCCAGATGAGAAAAATACCTCGGAAATCAGAAATCAGGTGAAATCGAGAGCTTCAGGGAATCAGGGGGTTAAGAAAATCTTGTCGTGCAATTGCAACAAAATATGAAAATAAAAATACCCACGAAGAAATAATGAAGTGCTGAACTTCTCTCTGTTATAGAGATATATTGTTGGGCCGTCTGCCAAATGAGACTTTTCATTTCTTCATCGCCATGAGGAAAGCATGCATGTGTCATAACTCTTGACCAACTTCGTCGAGTGTTCACAAGACGATTGATTTTAAGAATGCTTGACAAGAAATTTGACACATTACTGTGTGGAAGAAATTTGGCTATTGATGCTATGTCTATGCTTAAAATTAATTGTTTCGATTTATTGTCCACAAATGTCAAATTTGGTGTAACCCATAATGTATCTATAGCACAGATTTTTTTTTTTAACAGGTTTCATGTTTTTCATCACTTGCCTAATCGTTTCAAAATTAATAAGCATGTTTACTTTTTAATAATTTACCGTTTGAATTATTTTTTGCTCAAAATATATTTTGGAATGATATTTTGATGGAGAATATATGTTAAAAAATAAGAATTTTTTTATTTATGTATAATATTATTTTATCAAATAATATGATTGAAAATAAGAGAGATAAAAATAATGGTAACCAAACATGGTATTTAAATGGAGTAGTTGAATTTTGAAATTAACAAATGCCTTCACTCTTTAAATAACTAATATTTTAGACGAAATAATTAGCAACAAATTTTGAAAAAGAGTACATTAGTTCTAAACTTTTCAACAATGTCGACGATCCATAATAATTTTATGTAGCAAGATTTCCTGTTATTTTTAATCAAAGATTTTAGCTCGTCCAAATATTATAATATATAAAAAAATAACTGTAAGAAGTTTATAAGAAAAAAATATTTTATTCTCTTGTTTGGAAAAATGATAATTTGATTTAAGATAAGTAATATGTCTTACAAAATTGGTAGATAATAAGTGAATTTTAGTTGTTAATTTTATATTATAAGAAGATTTTTATGAATCTCGAACATTATCTATGTTCGTTTGAAAGAAATTATAAGTTGATGAGATTATAAAGTAGAATAAATAGGTAGAATTTATATCTTATTAAAATGAAAGTTTGATTTTAGGGTAATTAGTATGTAACGTTTCTATCTTTTACTATTATTATGAAAAATGCTATTACCTTTTATTTTTTGATATTTTCACATTTAATTATACATTTGATTGCTCAAAATATTCTTTTCATTATTTTCATTCAATTTCTCAATAATAAATTATGAAACGACGAATACACCCTCATATTTAAATAAAATAAAAATAAAAAAATTAATTACAATTTTAGTCTCAATTTTTTTTAAAAAAAATAAAAACGAGTCACAAGATAAATTATTAAAAAATTAGAAATCTTTTCTTAGGAATCTGATGCTAATGGAACATGATGAAAAAGAAGATGAAAAAGGGACATAAATATACAACATTTTTTTGGTCCCAATTCCCTCTTTTGTAAAAATCAAGGAAATCTGAATCATGAAATCAAGATTATCCTTAATGAAATCTTGACTCAGTGGAAGACTTCCAATTATATAATCCCATCATTATGTATTTAAGAACTTCCATTTTTATTACGATCTCTCCACTGTCATGGTTTTTCCTTCCGTCGTGGAGGTGATGATTGGGTCCACTCCCTCCTCCCTACCACAGCCACAAAATCCACTTCCAAACCAACCCGCAGTAGTATCAAGCCTCGTCGGCGCACTACCGCCGCCTTCAGTGACCAAAAATCTGGGCATGTATTCTGTCTTCTTTTTTCTTTTTTCCTGATGTTGTTATAAAAAGATTTTGGTTTATTGGAATTGGGCTTAGTATTTTTGGTAATGGTGGAGGCTGTGGTGGAAGAGGACGGAGAAAGAAGGAGAACTTTTTTTTTTTTAATAATTTACTTGGGACTGTATTTTTTTTAAAAACAAAAATAGGCTATGGTTTTAATTATTACTTTACTTTCTTTTTCTTTCCTTTTTGTTTTATTTAAATAAGAGGATATATCGTCATTTCACAACTTTTTGAGAAATTGGATGAAAATGAGTGAAAATAATGTTTTGTGCAATCAAATGCGTAATTAATGATGAAAATGTCAAAAAATAGAAGATGTGTGCATTTTTCACAATAATAGTAAAAAATATGGACGTTACGTGTTAGTTGCCCTTAATTTTAATATATAAACAATATTTTCTATGCATTATGATCTTGTTTGAGCTTTTTTTTTTTAGTCCAAGATGGATTTTGAAATATTATTTTATTGAAGAATGTGTGGTTAAAAAATAAAGAAGAGTTTTGAATTTATGTGTAAAATTATTTTATGGGAAAATGTAAGATGATGATTTTTTTAAAAAATATGGCCCAAACATAGGTAGCTATGTCAACGAGTTGAGTCGAGACACGAGTCGGAACTCGTTTGAGTCCCATTTGGGGAAATGTGTTTTTGAATAGTGATTTTTGGAGAATGTGTTATTAAAAAATCAGTTTAAATGTAAAATTATTTTATTAAAGTAAGGATGGTTGAAAATGGTTTTTTGATAAAATGAAACTTGAGAGCATCTAGAAAAGTCAGAGAATACTTGTTTTCTAGTCGGCGGGCAAACTTCCTAGTGAAAATGGAGAAAGGCGCTTCATCATGCCATCGAAATGCTGACGTAAGAGGGGAATAAACTGTCGTGTTCAAAGTTCAAACAGCAATTTGAGAAAGTCGTCAAGAATTACTATTTCCCACTATTTAAACGAAAAAAATGAAAAGAAAGATAGAAAACGGAAAAAGAAGATTTTTTTCAAAATAAAAATTTTAAAATATGTGTGGTAAAAAGTGATGATAAGTTTTGAATTCTACAAAGTGACGTTGAAAATAATTCTGAGAAAAAAAAGAATTTTGACTAACAAGCCCTAAATAAAATGATTGCCTCATAAGGTTTGTTTGATGGATCATTAAAGTCAAAAGAATTGAGATGGTAAAATTATTTCTGGACATATTTGAATATTTTTTTTTTAAATGATTTGTCTAATTTAAAAAATCTTTTAGGAGGGAGATGATCCAAGATAGTTTCTATAAAAAGTAAAATTAGAGCCTATCTAGCAAAACTTTAGTATCTGTTTCTACTTTTTATATAAGAACTTCTCGAGAAAATCACATTCTGTTAGATTTCTTTTAAAATTCTCTAACGAAACAAAACCTTTTCAAATAATTATACAAACAAGTCGAAAGGTAACTTCTTAATATTGATTCAAAAATCCTGTCAAACACACTTCACGTGTAGCAGCTATTTCAATCAAACTCTTAATGTTGCAAAAGAATGGCATGGCTTCTAAATACAAGTTTAAGGGTGTAATTCGTGCAATGGTTCATTGCATGTTTCTGCTGGGATAGTGTTGTGGCGAGACATTTACATTAATCATTAATATCGTCTTCAATGGTTTACACCATATTTGATATATTTTTATACCAAATTTGGTTTGGAGATGCTCTTACACCAAATTTTATGTTAAACTATTTAGTTAAAAATTATATTATTACTAAAATCTTTAAATTAAAAATTATATTTAATGAATAATTTCAATTTATTGTATCAATAATTATTACTTATTACTTGATTAGAATATAAAAATAAATGTTGTGCTTGTCGAAAAACCTAACCATGACTGGAAAAAAAGCTTCGCTCAAGAATTGAAGTCCACGCATGACATAAATAATTATATATAGAATTGCGGGACTATTGTTATGTTTCGTCACTTAAGTTCCTACGTGGACAATCCGACCCACTGAAGCTCATGTATAAAAAGACAAGTCTGAGGCCCAACCAAAGTGGTGAGGCCACTTATGCTGAAGCATCATCTATGGAATACGAGGCCTTGAGGTATATTTCGAGGCCCTGGGGTAAAGTCCGAGGCTCCTTACTCAATCTGAGGTGGACATTCCGAGACCCGTTGATAATTTCTAAGGCCCAGTGTAAAGTCCGAGGCCCGTTACTCAATCCGACGTGGACATTTCGAGGCTCTGGGATAATTTTCGAGGCCAAAGTCTGAGGCGCCCTTCTAGGTCAAGACCGAGGCCAACGTAATTTCGAGGCACATGTAATTCTGAGGCCCCTCCTAGGTCTGAGGCTCTTCAGCTAGTGATAGACCACATGGAAAGATTGAACTCGTGATGAAGATATTTTTTGAATGATTGATGTGGCCTTTGTAAAAAGTGTATTTGTGACATGTCTTGTCAATGTAAGAACATTAAATGCTATGAAGGTCAACTTGATAGCTAGGACTTGATGTTTTGGCCTAGAAGATGAGGCCACGTGTAATTTGATCCAAGGGTCACCATTCAATTTGTAACACTATAAATACCACCACCATATAACAATAAAAGACTAATGCAACTTTAAACACCTGAATCAATCTATTTTATTCTCTTATTGGTTCATTGCAATCTCAAATATTAGTTCTCAACGATTGGTTATTATTTTACAATCCTATTTAGATATCTCGCTGAAACTCAAACGGAAACGTCTCGTGTCTTTGAGCTTTCCCCACGTCCAATCTCGGAGTGATCTTGACCGTTGATTTACCTTTACGTGTCGAGTTTAGCTTGCGCATGCACGAGTGGTATCAGCATCTGTTAGCAGCATTTTTTGAGGTAACAGTATGTTTCGTCACTTAGGTTCCCACGTGGACAATCCGACCCACAGAAACTCGTGTATAAAATAACAAGTCTGAAGCCCAAACGAAGTGGCGAGACCCACTTATGCTGAAGCATCATCTATGGAATACGAGGCCTTGGGGTAAATTCTGAGGCCCTGGGTAAAGTCCGAGGCTCGTTACTCAATCTGAGGTGGACATTCTGAGGCACGTTGATAATTTCTAAGGCCCAGTGTAAAGTCTGAGGCTCGTAACTCAATCGGAGGTGGACATTTCGAGGCTCTGAGATAATTTCCGAGGCCTGGGGTAAAGTCTGAGGTGTCCTCCTAGGTCAAGACCGAGGCCAACGTAATTTCGAGGCACATGTAACTCTAAGGCCCCTCCTAGGTCCGAGGCTTTTCAGCTAGTGACAGACCACATGCAAAGATTGAACTCATGATAAAGATATTTTTCGAATGATTGATGTGACCTTTGTAAAAAGTGTCTTGTCAATGTAAGAATATTAAATGCTAGGAAGGTTAACTTGATAGCTAGGACTTGATGTTTTGGCCTAGAAGATGAGACCACGTGTTTGATCCAGGGTCTCCATTCCATTTGTAACACTATAAATACCCCCATCATGTAACAATAAAAGGCTAATGCAAATTTAAACACTTGAAGCAATCTATTTTATTCTCTTATTGGTCATTGCAATCTCAAATATTAGTTCTCAACGACTAGTTATTATTTTACAATCGTGTTTAGATATCTCGTCGGAACCCGAACGGAAACATTTTGTGTCGTTGAGCTGTCCCCAAGTCCAATCTTGGAGTGATCTCGATCGTTGATCTACCTTTACGTGTAGGATTTAGCTTTCGCATGTACGAGTGGGCCCAACATCTGTGGCAGTATTTTTTGAGGTCAACAGATTGTTGCCGTCTGTGGAAATCAAACCCACGACAACGAGAAACCCCGTGGAAAAAGCTTACTAAGGAAATAGCTTGGGACATCCCCCTTGAAAAAGGATTTGTTCTTAAAAAGGAACGAGAGGAAGCCCCCAGAGTTGGAAAATTTTGAAGTTTTTGGCTTGAAAAACGATGAGTTCAAAAGGTGGCATCCCTCCCAGGCGTGTAAGAGAGAGCGATGATAAAGTCCTAGCCACGGCTGCCCCTGTAGCTCAGCTCACTAGAGAAATGGCAACTATGGCAGCCAACATGAGTATTATCAACTAAAATTTAGCCATGCAGGAATTTCAAATGTAAGTGCAAGGCCATGGAGGATGTCCCATTCCTCCATTTGCCCCTCAGAAGCAATACCAGCAGGGAGAAGAAGTGCAAAGCCAAAGAGTCCGTCCTCCCAAGCGTGCCAGGGGAGCTATCCCCATTGAAATGGAAGTTGGAGTCGATGTCTCTTCAAACTATGCTTCGACAGACCCACCGAGGCCCCATTTAACATGGAGGATAACTTTCCCTCAGAATATTAACCCGAAACTAGGCCTCAGAGGTCTAATAGTGTGTTTGACCGGATCAGCCTAGCGGAGCCGAGGCCCATACAGCCTCAACAACCCCCATACGCCTAGGAACAAGTCTAAATCCCCACTTCATGAGACTTGGCAACCGGAGGAAAGGCAAGAATATGCCCCCCATGTTGCCCCGCCAAGAAATAGGCATCAAATGAGTGAAGAGGAGGCGATGAACCAAGCAAGCCCCTCTGCTCAACCAACTAGATATGAGACAGATGAAAACTATGATTCGGATAGGCCCCAACGATCTTATGATTTAGGATGATGATCACGAGAACCTACCCTTCTCGCGGGAATTGAGAAATGCCCAGGTACCTAGCCACTATGTGATGCCTAAAATACCAAAGTACGGTGGGAGAGGCGACCCGACTAAGCATTTGAATAGCTATAAAACACACAAAGCCTGAGAGGCACCACCTCTGCTATAAAGTACAGAGCTTTCCACTTGACTCTTAGTGGAGTGGCTGAAATTTGGCATAGCAACGATGGTGGGTCCTCATAATCCTCCTGGCCAAAATTCAAGAATACCTTCCTGAATAGATTCACAATAACTAAGGAATGAGAGGCCCCTATTCATCGCCTCTATGGTACGAAACAACAACCTGGAGAAACTTTGAAAAACTTCTTGTCTCGTTTTACCGATGAGATGATGTATTGTGTTCAAGTTACTGACCGTGAGGCCCTGTCAGAATTGCGAGGAGGCATGAACATGAACACACTATTCTGGAAGGATGTGCAAAAGAAGGACCCCACCAGCTATGATGCCCTACTGAAAATGATGAGACATGAGATCATCAACAATGAATTGATTGATCACCGAAATAGAGCCAGTAGGGATCTTTCACCTCCATAGAGACAACGTGGGAGATGACCAACCTCTCATCTAATTGCTACCACCCAGGAGTATTAGGAGATGGCCAAAATTCAAGAATACCTTCCTGAATAGATTCGCAATAACTAAGGAATGAGAGGCCCCTATTCATCGCCTCTATGGCACGAAACAACAACCTGGAGAAACTTTGAAAAACTTCTTGTCTTGTTTTACCGATGAGATGATATATTGTGTTCAAGTTACTGACCGTGAGGCCTTGTCAGAATTGCGAGGAGGCATGAACATGAACACACTATTCTGGAAGGATGTGCAAAAGAAGGACCCCACCAGCTATGATGCCCTACTGAAAATGATGAGACGTGAGATCATCAACAATGAATTGATTGATCACCGAAATAGAGCCAGTAGGGATCTTTCACCTCCATAGAGACAACGTGGGAGATGACCAACCTCTCATCTAATGAACCACCAATGGAACCAGGCTAGGAATGAAATTACTCCCAACTTTGGACAGTCACTCGTCACAGCCACATTGAACATCATGTTAGCATTGGCTTACGAGGATGTGGTAGCTAAAATCGTGCGATAGACTGAATTTGGACAAAGGGCCCCCCAAAGAAGAAGAGGTCGAGGGTGGGGGTTCGGTACCTAGACCGAACACCCTTCAATATTGTACCTAGCCTCAACAACCCCCATTCTTACAGTCATGACACGGTGGATTGTAGGGACATAGTCCAACATCCTAGACAGATGAACTCTCAAAGCGACCAAAGAAATGCTTCCCCCCTAGGGACATGCCCCCGCCAAGGCAAGATCACAGTCCGGCATGAGGAGGCAACCCCCTGTCTAAAGCTATCCCCACGACGAATGAGGAAACACGATAGAGAAGGACCTGGGGAAGGCAACGACAGCGTAAGAACCCTCTGGTTAACGTGGTAGGTGCTCCTATTCATGAGATTGATACAATTTTTGGAGGACCCTATGTAGGGAGTGAGACACTGAAATCCCAAAGGAATTACGCAAGAGAAGCAAATATTCTCTCGATGACCAGCTATTTAGTAGACATCAGTTCATGAGGGAGGAGGACATTACCCCATATCTTTCACTCAGGCCGACACTGAGGGAATACACTATCCCATTGTGATGCCCTTGTGGTAAGGGCTGTCGTAGCTCGAAATGGGTTAAAGCGGATGTGGTAGATAATGAAAGTTCCGTCAACACTCTTTGGAGCCACTTTTGACAAAATGATTGTCGACCACGAGTAACTCACATCGCGACCTCCCTATATGGCTTTATCGGAGATAAATCGTCCCAAGGGAAAAAATAACCTTTACTGTGGAAATTGGATAAGTCTCTATATGGACGAATTATCCACCATATGGAGAAGCGAGGCGCCTCGGAGAAGAGGATCAGATCCCAAAAGGAATTACCACATTGGCTCTCCGAGGTGGACATCACAAGCNCACCATATGGAGAAGCGAGGCGCCTCGGAGAAGAGGATCAGATCCCAAAAGGAATTACCACATTGGCTCTCCGAGGTGGACATCACAAGCCTCCTATGACGAGGTTGAACGTTATAGAAGAAGCTTCCACATGGATGCACCATCCACCATGTAGGGAAGCGTGGGCGCCTCGAAGAAGAGGATCCGATCCTAAAGGGATTACCTCATTGGCTCTTCGAGGCGGACATTATAAGCTTCCTATGACGAGGTCAAACGTCATGGGAGAAACCTCTACATGGATAAATCATTTACCTTGTGAGGAAACGTGGACGTCTCGGAGAAGAGGATCGGATCTAAAAAAGAATTACCTTATTGGCTCTCCAAGGCGGACATTACAAGCCTCCTATGACGAGGTTCCTATGACGAGGCCGAACGTCATGGGAGAAGCCTGTACATGGATGAACAATCCACCATGTGGGGAAGCGTGGGCGTCTCGGAGAAGAGGATCAGTTCTCAAAAGGGATTACCTTATTGGCTCTCTGAGGCAGACATCACAAGCCTCCTATAACGAGGCTGAACGTCATAGGAGAAGCCTCCACATGGATGAACCATCCACCATGTAGGAAGTGTGGGCGCCTCAAAGAAAAGGATCAGATCCCAAAAGGAATTACCTCATTGACTCTCCGATGCGGACATCACAAGCCTCCTATGACGACGCTGAACGTCATGGGAGAAGCCTCCACATAGAAGCACCATCCACCAT
>CAIGRP010096047.1:0-10232 GCA_903798385.1 Fraxinus cuspidata | reverse complement strand
ATTTTGGAATATTTGGATGGGCTTAAAATTTTATGGGCCCTAGCGAGTTTTGATTTAGTAAATTTAATTGGGCTAATTATTTAAATCGACTCAACCCATTATTTATTTTTTTATGTCTACAAGAGAATGAGGCATTTATTGTTCATTCTGGTGGAGGAATTTTCACACTATTGTAGTCAAATTGGTTGCTCGCACTGTAGCAAAGCTGGTTATGCATTATTTGCTTTTAAGCCCCTGTTTGAGTCACATGAAAATTTTCATTCTCATTCTTCTACTTATTTTTAACTATAGATTTTTCAATAAAATAATATTTTTCATCACATCAATAACTTTTCCTTATATTTCAACCGCACATTCTCCATCAATCTACTATTTCAAAATACATTCTTCTAATAAACGTGGCTCAAACACACCTTAAAAGTTTTTTACTGTTTTCACTGTTCAGCCCATAATATCTTTTATTATAGCTGTTTTTTTCAACAAAAGTCCAACAAGAGGCATTATTGTCTGTACCTTTTTCCTTAAATCATAATTTCATATGCATATTTCTTCTTCTATAGAGAGAACCTTCGAAATGATTTTCACAAAATCATCTTGTAAATTATGAGTCACAACTTCATTTTGTTCTTCTTCTTTATATGTATTATAGTCTTTTTGCATTTACTATTAGCTTACAGTTTTTTTTTTCCCAAGCGTGAAAATGATCCAAAAAATTGTGACTGAAATTGGAGATTCGACATCTTATGTATGTTGATTTTATAGTTTTTTGTTTTAGGCTTATATTTTTTCCAGATTAGGTTTGTTTATTTATTTTAAATAATTCTTTCAGGTACCGAATTTTTTATCATATGAGCTTCAAATATGTTGTATGACCAAGGTACATCAATTTTATAGTTGTTTTAATTTAGGTTTATCTGTTTGCTCTCGTTAGGTTTATTTTTTTTCGAATTGTAAATAATTTCTTTCATTGTCGATTTTTGTCACGGAGGACTTACCCGGGGAAGGAAAAACAGAAGAAGCAAAGGAATGAAATTCCCTGCAAAACCAAAAGAAAAGGAAGAAGAGAAGGAAGAAACAGAATTACCGAACATTTGAAATTGGAACGATGTCGTTTAGTTTAGTTCAAAACGGTGTCGTTTTGCTTTAATTGAAATTGTAATAATTGAATACGTTTATTTACTTTTTGTTGGAAGAAAACATGCTTTCTCTGCTCGGAGTATATATATAGGTGTATGCTTAGTGAATTGGCGTGAATTTGGTTGTGGAAATTCAGTTAATAGTGGATTGAATTTGCAATTCACTTTATCTCTCATCTCTTCTCACATTTTTCATCATTTTTCCCTCCCCATTTATGTTTTATTTTGTAGATTAGCCGATATAATCAGCTGGCTTCAGCTGAAGTTCAGAGCAGAAGAGTTGCAGTTGAAGGAATTGAGGTTCGGATCTTGACAAATTGGTATCCGAGCATGCGTATATTACTGGGCAAGTAAGCGAGATGGATATGAGGTCTAAAACAATGGATGGGCACTTGAAAAAGTTGGATCTCGAAGTGGCAAATTTGGGTACGAGTTTTTAAAATAATTACTAGGAGGTTGGAGAATAAGCTTGAATCTACAGATCAAGCACTTCAGGTTCTGGGTAATAGATATGAGAAAATTGAGGATGCAGTACTGGAACTGAACCAAAAGTATGAGAAGGTAGTGGCATTCATGGCTTAAATCTCTACTGATTTGAAAAATAACCAGAAGAATAAAGGAATGTCAAAGTCCATAATCGAAGGGAAGCCTGGAAGTGAAACTTATACCCTAGGAGCCAGTAGCATGGAAGCGAGTGTAATTTCCAGAGGAGAATTGAAGGGAAATACTAGGCTGCCTAAGATTGATTTCCCTCATTTTGGAGGAGAAGGACCTAGGGAATGGCTTAGGAAAGCCAGGAAATACTTTCAACTACATCAAATCCCAGATGAGCTTAGAGTGGGAGTGGCAGAAATGTACCTAGGGAAGGCTGATATCTGGTTTGATGGCTTCATAGCCAATCACCTAGAAGCTAGTTGGAATCTATTTTCTGAGGAGCTATGCAAGAGGTTTGCAGAAACCACTGGAATAGAGGTAGTGAGACCTTCAGCAAGATCAAACAACTTAGATCCATAGGTGAATACCAAGAGAAATTTGAAGAGCTTAAATGAAAAGTGATGTTAGCTCTACCACATGTCTCTGAATCATACTACATTGCTGTGTTTACAAGTGGATTGAGGGGATAGATTAAGTCTATGGTGAAGATGATGAAACCTAATACCCTGGCTAAGGCATTTGAGGTCGCTAGCCTACAAGAGTCAACCATTCAAGTCATAAATAAATACCAAAAACCTAGAGTTTCATCCCTAACAAGTGGAACCCTTATCCCCCAAAGCCACCTGAAGAAAACAAACCCAAAGAAATATGGCTAAAAATGAATAAACCACTAAATAGCTACAAAACTATCACACCTGCTGATTTCCAAACCAAAAGAAGCCTAGGGTTGTGTTACAAATGTGATGAGAAATACACTACAAAACATGTTTGTAAGAATAGAGCCTTGAAATTTGTATTGGTGGATGAAGAGGATGAGGGTGAAATAAAAGAGGAAAATGAGGATGAACCAGATGAGGAAGAAGTCATGGAAATATTCATCAGTGCCATGGTTGGGAGTCCAAGGCACAAAACCATCAGAATCCCAGGGACTTTGAAGGGAACAAGGATATCTATCTTAATAGATAGTAGGAGCACTCATAGTTTCATAGACGATCATGACAGTAAGAGTGGCAAATGGCGAGAAATTGAAGAGTAAAGCTCTAATTCACCTACTGATTTGGAAGGTGCACAGCTGGGAGTTCCAATAGAAGATGGGGACATTAAGCTTGGTGGCAGTGACATGGTATTAGGTGTTAACTGGATGAGTCAATTTGGACCTATCTTGTTCGACTTCAAGCAATAATACGTTCAATTCAGACACAAATATGAGGAAATAACATTAAGGAGTGAGAATGCTAAACCTCAAGTAATGATGGTAGAGGAAGAAGTAGTGCAAAGTATATTCAAGGGGCAATACTATGGAATTGTTGGACAGTTGTACTCCATCACTAGGAAGGAAGGGGAAGAAATCCCAAACCAAGTCATTGAAGCTGTCAACCAGTTTTCAGGATGATTCGAGGAACCAAAATGGATGCCACCCCCTCGAACTCATGATCACCATATACCCCTGAAGGATGGTGCTCAACCCTTCAAAATCAGGCCATACAGATGCCCCTTCATACTAAAATTTGAAATTGAAAAGCTGGTTAAAGAGATGCTAGATAGTGGCATAATCAAGCACAACAACAACTCCTTTGCGTCTCCAGTCCTTCTAGTAAAGAAGAAGGATGGATCATGGCGATTCTGTGTAGATTACAAACTGTTGAACAACCTCACTGTCAAGGATAAATTCCCCATGCCCCTGATTGACGAACTTTTAGATGAATTGAATGGATCCAAATTCTATTCTAAGATCGACCTCCGGGCAAGATACCACCAAATCAGAGTTACAGAGACTGACACCCATAAAACAGCTTTCAAAACTCACCAAGGCCTGTATGAATTTAAGGTGATGCCCTTTGGCCTTACCAATGCCCCGCCACCTTTCAGAGCCTCATGAATGAAGTGTTCAAAGATCAGTTAAGGGATTATGAGTTTTCTTTGATGACATTTTGGTTTATAACCAAGACATAGCTTCCCATTGCCACCACCTCAGATCAGTGTTGGAAATTTTACATAAACACCAGTTATATGCCAAGAGATCCAAGTGTAGCTTTGGGCAGACACAGGTGGAATATTTGGGCCATATAATCAGCCAACAAGGAGTATCAGCTGATCCTGTAAAAGTTGAGGCAATGAGGCAGTGGCCTATACCAACGAATGTCAAACAATTAAGGGGATTTCTAGGCCTCACAGGGTATTACAGGAAGTTTGTTAAAGGCTATGGGATCATAGCCAGACCACTTACTGATTTGCTAAAGAATGACAACTTCCATTGGACAGAAGCGGCTGACTCAACCTTTGCGTTGTTAAAGGAGGCAATGAGTTCTACACTAGTGTTGTCTCTCCTTGATTTTAGCCAACCATTTATCATTGAAACTGATGCTTGTTAAAACGGCATAGGGGCAGTATTGATGCAAGGTAGAAGGCCTCTGGCTTACCTAAGCAAAGCTATGGGAGTCAAGAATCTCGGATTGTCTATCTATGAAAAAGAGTTGCTAGCCCTGGTAACTACTGTATGCAAATGGAGGTAATACCTAAAGGTCACCACTTTGTGGTGAAGATTGACCACCAAGCCCTCAAACACTTACTTAAACAAAGGATTACAACCCCACTCCAATAGAAGTGGCTTACCAGACTTCTTGGCCTCAGTTATGAAATTGTTTATAAAATGGGAGTGGACAACATGGTAGCAGATGCACTCTCAAAGAGGCATGGGGACATCCTTGAATGTTCAGGAATGTCAATGATTACCTCTGCTTGGATTGATGAAGTTATAGAGAGTTATAAAGAGGATAAAGAAGCAGAAGAGAAGATCCAATCGTTGTTGATAAATCCAAAGTCTGACACAGATTTCACCTATGAAAATGGATTGCTGAAACATAAGGAGAAGATATATATTGGAGCTGGAAGAGACATCAGATCCAAGTCAATTCAAAACCTCCATGGTTCACCATAGGAAGGTCATTCTGGTATCTATAGCAGCCTTTATAGAGCTAAGCAATTTTTCTACTGGCCAAGGATGAATCGGGAAATTAGACAAGTGGTACTGCAATGTGAAGTTTGTCAGCGTTGCAAGGAAGAACATGTTTCCTACCCAGGATTGCTACAACCTTTGCCTCAACCTCTGCACTCATGGAGCCATATCAGGATGGACTTCATCAAAGGAGCCATATCTGCATGGACTTCATCATTTTGCACAACAGATAGTGGAACGCAGATCTAATCAGAAGCTAGGGGCTAAGTACTTTGGCCCGTATCAGATCATTAAGAAAGTTGGAGAAGTGGCCTACCAATTGGCTTTACCTGAGGGATCGAAGATCCACCCTGTATTCCATGTCTCATTGTTGAAGAAACAACTTGGAGAAAAGGCAATACCAGTTTTGCAACTACCCGAAAGGCACAGTAGTTCTCAAATAGAGCGTCGCCCCATTGCTATCTTGCAAACCAGAAAGGTACAACGAAGGAATCAATGGACGTATCATTGGCTTATTCATTGGTCAGATTCTTCATCAGAAAGTGCTACCTGGGAAGATGCAGATTGGATCAGACACTATTTTCCAGTTGATGGATCTTGGGGACAAGATCAAAGTGAGCTGGAGGATTATCACTGAGGACTTACCTGGGGAAGGAAAAACAGAAGAAGCAAAGGAAGGAAATTCCTAGCAAAACCAGAAGAAAAGGAAGAAGAGGAGGAAGAAACAGAATTACCGAACATTTGAAATTGGAACGTCGTCGTTTAGTTTAGTTTAAAACGGTGTCGTTTTGCTTTAATTGAAAATGTAATAATTGAATACGATTATTTCTTTTCTGTTGGAAGAAAACACGCTTTCTCTGCTTGGAGTATATATATAAGTGTATGCTCAGTGAATTGGTGTGAATTTGGTTGTGGAAATTCAGTTAATAGTGGATTGAATTTTCAATTCACTTTATCTCTCATCTCTTCTCACATTTTTCATCATTTTCCCTCCCCATTTATGTTTTATCTTGTGGATTAGCTGATATAATCAGCTGAAGTTCAGAGCAGAAGATTTGCAGTTGAAGGAATTGAGGTCCGGATCGTGACAATTTTTCATCATTTCAACTTCAAATCTTGTGTATATTGAATTGGCCTTTTTTTATTTGTTTCCGCCTGTACGATTTTCTATTTTTAGTTGGTAGATTCGAGAGTTGTAGTAATTTGTACTTCAGTTGTTGTGGAATTCTTCAACAAGCAGAAAAATCGAACATAGATAAAACATTTGTGACCTGAGGTTTTCTTGATTTGATATTAAATTTGTTGTAAATTACATTGCGATGTTGGTTTGGTTCGCATTTCTCTTGTTCACATTCAAATGTTGTGTGTTCTGAAGTTATTTTCGTCTCCACGTTTTAGTGTGTACAATTTCTGATTTTCCGTCCGTAGATTTTCATGGTTGTAGTATTAATTGAGGCTTTAATTGGGAGGTCTAGGAGGAAAACAAGGTCGGTTGAGAATTTGAGAATTTTGGAAGAAATCAAATGCCGAAAGAGGACTTGGTGGAGCTGAAGTTCAGGTTGCACGATGTATTAGATATTGGTCCATTTCGATAATCGCCGGCCTCCACTATAGTCATGCTTAAGGACCATAATTGACGTGTACACCGATTCAATTTTGGCACGGAGAACTTAGATGAGCTTGTTTCTGCAGTTATGCAAAGGATAGGTGACGTCAATGATCAGCCCTTTCAACTTCTGTACGAAGATGATGATGGTGATAAAGTTCTGCTCACAACATATGGAGATCTTGTAGGTGTAGTTAGCAATGCGAGATCAGCGGGATTAAAGGTTCTGGTATTGCATGTGGAGTACAATGATTCGAGTGAAGTTACAACAAATACAGACATACAAATTACTTTCCAATGTATGTCCCAGCGAAATACTCCATGTTCCTCCAATGAAATCCATCATCTACTCTGTCTAAGGAGTATAACCACTGCAATCTTATATAGCATGTAGGCCCGTGCAAATAATGGAAAATACAAAGGTCATCTTCCTAAGGTATGATCTTACTGCATCTTAAAATATTACTTTAAATACATAGAATGGAATACATCTACATTTAACCATTAAAATACTTTAATATTATTTCTCATACCAACTAATTTATTAACTTTATCTATCTATTTTGGTTATTATTTCAACCGTGTTTGTACTTGTGTAGGTTCTATCCAGAAATGATACATCGACGAATGAGTTTCATTGGGAGGAAGAACGTTCTCGAACTATGAATCACATCATATTCAAAAACCTTCAAGTCATTTATTTAGTAAATTTTCTTCATATGGATAACATATTCAATTACCATCCTGAAATAACTGCACAAATAGAAGCTAGATTACAAGATCTCATAATATCCTTGTTTGTATGATATACCATGATTATTCATGTTGTCCATAATAATGATCTACTTGTTTAAATCTATTCTTGCCTAATAGAATTTAGTAATCTAAATGTGCATATTTCTCATTTGACCTAAACATTTAATGTGCATCTTTTGTAATGTTACATGTACTCTTGTTTATGCTTACACAACCGCACTATTTTTTTAACATCAAAGCTCTATGGACGAATACTTTATTACATACTCAACTATTTTTCCTTCCAAAAACCTTCTGCTCGATGAGATAAAAGACACTTCTTAATCTTAATGACTTCATATTCGTGAGATAATTTGCAGTCTTCCACTATATTGACCAATTATTTTCCAGGATTGATGAAATTAGTTCTTGCTTCGCATTTCAGCTTGCATCAGTTTCATTTTGTTCGCATGTCCTATAATTATCAAGTCTATGAAAAGAACGAAATACTTTATTTTAAGGTTCTCTCTTCTCCACGAGTTAGGTATCTATAGTTTGAAATTAAAGCACCTCTGTTTCATTTTTTACGAAGATGAAGTTGAAGGAAAAATAAAAAAACTAATTCCTACATATTAGGGGTGCAATTTATCAAACAAATATGATACAAGATAATTACAACAATGCCTTCAATTGTCTTTAACTTGAGCAATTAAATTCATGCATCCTTTAATAGTTATTGTTACACTATGAAGTTAAAATAAGGTTATTCATCTAGCTTTTGGTACTTTGCCCATTTTTTCTCTCACCGAAGCTTCTATGAATAAAATACTCCATTTGCTTCCCAAAAACTCATTTTAACACCCATATCTAATCAATTCTTCATACTCAACCTGCTAACATTACCTTTTAAAAAAAGGCAATACGTGCATTGCACGGGCATGTCACTATTATCAGGTATTTTACTTGCATTGCACGGGCATGTCACTACTTTAAAAAAAAGGCAATACTCCATTTGTTCCAACTGCAGATATTTTAAGATGCTTGATCGGGTGTTCATGCCACTCTGAAAGTCCTTGCATCAGGGCTGTCCATTGAATTCCACTCCTTATTTGAAGATCAATCAAATGGATCTTGCTATCTGTTCTTACATTTTCAATTATGCTTTGTATTCCAGCAAATTGCATCACTTGTGTGAAGGGCAGTTCTTTGTGGGAGATGTTCGTTTCCAAAGCAAGGCTCTTTACGGGGTTCATTGGTTGCTTAGTTTTCTCAGTCATGATCCTCCCAGTTTCTCCATACATTCTCTCTCGAAGAGCTATAGCAAAATAACAGGCGATGCGCTGGATTGGAGTGCCTGAATCAGACGCCATCAAGAGGCAACGAGTAATCATTTTACTTGCAAAGTCAAAATGTTGACAGCCCACATTTTCTGCAGCAAGGAGAAGATGTACAAAGTTTCACATCCCTTGCTTCGTCTATGGAAAGGCCTGAGAGAGAAGAGCCGTAAGGGTGGATAAACATGGAAATACCATCTTCCTTGTTGGTAGAAATTTGGATAAACCTTTCTCCAGCCACCCTCAGAATTTCCTCCATTGTTAATCTCTGGCCGACTACATTATTGTCACTGCTAAAATCATTAAAAGTCTCTTCACTTGTTATTTTGAAACCTCTTTCGTAGTTGGGCAGGAGCTCCGCTGATGCTGGGGAAAATGATAGTGCATTATCCTTAAGGGATTTACCAAGTTCAGAAAATTTTGATTGAACTTCCTAGGGCATGATCATGTGGCTGAAATCATTCTGCTTACAATCATCTGGTTGTTGATTTCGGAACAATTCAGATCTCTCCTCACAGTATTCTCTTGACAAGAGCCCTAAATAGAAGAAAACAAATCCATAAATTCACAACCTTCCATATCAAACCATGGATCTTGTTGACACTTGGTAACTGCTGCTTCTTTTCCATACCCGATAAGTGGATCGTAGTCATTCTGAGTATCACTGAAATGAAATGAGGAGAACAAGGTTTTCACCATTCTCAATCACACACACACTATAATGAAACACTCGGTGATCATTAATCAAGCCATCTCCAAGCAATGTTAAGTAGCATCCTACATGGAATTCTCTTTATGTATTTCTTTCACCTCGGAGGAAGAAAATGAAGATAAAGCTGGTGGTGCATTGTGGGGACAAATGCATTGGTTTAAATATAAAAGGCAATCATCTCGGCCATATCATATATTTTAATCCACGAACAAGTTCAGCCAAGTAAAAAGGACAATAGTATGTAATTAATTAAAGAAAAATATGATTTGAAGACAGAAAGAACAGAACAGAGGGAAACAAGTGAAGACAGATAGGTGGGATTGGTGAACAAGAAATCCTCATAGAGCACCAACGAAATATTCTGATATGGGAACAGGAAAAGAAATTTATTTATATAATCTTAATATGTACATATAAAATTCATCATCATCTATTTTTCCATAATGGATTTCTCATAAATAGTCAGGAGCATTGTCTACTAGTACTGCGTTGAATTAATTCTCCAGAAAATTTCTGTTTCCTTTCTCTGACCAGTCGTTTTCTTTCTTTTTCTTCATTCCTTTTGGAATGAGTCACGTGTCCTCATATATGATTGTGCTGACTGATAAGAATTCAAGAGTGATGGATCCATTTTTCACGTCTCTTTCAACTTTCACGTTAAGCATGAATTAATATTGACAGAATGAAGTACATACATACATACATACAATAGAAACATAAAAAGACAGATATATACTCGGAATTAGCGATGAATTGGCTTATTACCGACAGCGTGTCTCTAGTCTTACATTTCCCCTTTGGAAGATGGGGTTGGCCGGGGGGCCAGTCAAGATGGACTTATCAATGCGTGTTCTTTGTTCCGATTATTTTTACAGTTAATAGTTTAAAAAACAAAGGCGACATTTTATCATTTAATTTGGCATATTTCAAAATGACCAAGGTGACTGTGTTAATTTAAAAGTTCTTCTCTGTAGATTAAATATCCATGGCAAAAAATCTACTTCTGTCAAGTGCACTCAATTAAGATGGTGAGATAGTATACAAATTTTCAGAGAAAGCAAGGACTGGATATGTTTGTGTAAGTTGTGGTTCTTCAAAA
>CAIGRP010096039.1:0-17630 GCA_903798385.1 Fraxinus cuspidata | reverse complement strand
ATGGAAGTTCCGACAATTTCTGAGAAATCTAGATATATGTGTGTGTGGATTTTCATGAGGTAACCCGTAAAATTGGAGAGTGTTACTCATCAAACTGATCCACTCTGCCCTAATTTGAAAATTATTTACCCTAAAATCTGGATACACAATACTGGAACGCGCAGGCGTGGCTATTGACACCAAGAACATTGAAACGGCAAGTCTCCTTCATTTATTTCCCCTCGCTCCTGCTACTAATCTGGTAGCGCCACTAATCTTGCTGCCACTTGTCCAATTGGTTGTATAGGAATATGAATATTTTGACCATAAGCCATTTGATGTTGATATTTTTGTTTGTGTTCCTTGCGTTTTCGTCAAAAAGTACGTTATATTTCTGAGTCAAACGGTTCAAGATTGTCACCTTGTGTTCACAGCATACAATGAGCACTTTTTTTTAATAAAAGAAAATCAAATCAAATAATAGTTAAAAATAAAACAAATTAAGACTAAATGTAAATAGTCCCTGGCAACGGTGCTAAAAATTTGTTGCATTTTTTTATATCGCAAGTTTACGATATTGTAACAAGTAATATAGTGGACCTTTAAGTCTGGATTATCGTTCCCACGAGGACTATACTTTAGGGCATAATATATTATTTCTAATTTCTATTTAACAAAAGCAAGTAATATTTATGATAATTGTAATTAGAATTAGCAAAGGAAACACCTATGGAACTTTGTTTCTAATTACTAATGAAAACAATGCGTCAATTATTACCGATAGACATAGACATTGGAAATTATGCTGCTAAATCAATTCACTGGTAATTACCGATAGAATATTTCGTCGTTATTTATTAGGTAAGTATCGATGATTTATTCTGTCGATAAATTATCGAAGTGACATTCATCAACGAACTTTATCAACAAAAATTTTCCATATATGCATACACATGCATTGTGTAGTAGTGGATAATTTTCTTCTTATGGAATGTATATCTATTCTTGTGTGAAAAAGCAAACAAAGAAATTAAGAGTCCTGTGTGTTTAACACAAATGAGTGAAACAGAAAGGAAAAATGAGGAGGGTGGTCCCAGAACTAAAGATATAGTGCAAAGAAGACACTAATGGAACTTTGTTGCTAATTGGTAATGAAAACAATTCATCAATAATTACCGACATACATAGTCGTTGAAAATTATGTTAGTAAATAAATTCATCGGGAATTACCAATGGAATATTCCGTAGTTATTTAATCGGTAATTATAGATGATTTATTTGGTCGATAAATTATCGAGGTGACTTTCGCACACGAAATTGTCGTCGAAAATTTTCATCGTTGGTTCCGTATTTTTCAGTTTGATTTTTGTGATTTGCAAATATGGGTTTCCATTTATTGTTCATTTTTAGTGCATAGAAAATTTTCATAATTTCTTGGCAACATTAGCAAAATATATCCTAGAAATAACCAATTAAAAACATATATTGTTCAATTTGGGCCATCTGATACACAAGATTCCACTCGGTCAAAAGATTTGAAAAGTTGGCACCGTGTCATTTTTGTCAAGCATTAGAGCATCTTCGAGTGGCTGTTCACACATAATATATTTATCAACAATGTACTGAATGGTTTCCTTGTTGCAAGATTGTCTACTGATGAAGCGAAGAGTTGGACAAGTAGCCTAGATTCACCTCGGCCCAGCCCGAACAAGCACCGTCTTTACAAACAAGTCACACTCCTAATTTATTCGGGTAAAATCAAAACATGGGAGTTTGAAAACATGCCAATTATTTTCTTTAATTCTTCATTAAATATAAAGTTTTACCTACAAAACATAAGATAACATAAATTAGATAGATTATATCACAAAGACAATAAAATATCATAATTTAGGGTCACAAATAAGTGTATAAAATACACTTATCACATATCATAAACTAGTTTTAATAAAATGGTAGTTATGCTTGATTTTAGGGAGTTCAAATTTTAATTTTGAAATAAAATAAAACCCTCTAACATTAAGGCATGATAATTGAGTCACACCACCACAGGACACAAGGGGCTGTATTAAGGCATGATAATTGAGTCACACCACCACAGGACATAAGGGGTTGTAAGTAAAAAATTATCAAATTGCAATCCTTTGCAAAATCGATGATTTGGTGTCACGTGGATCTGTTAACAAAATGATTTTGTACTAAATTAAACCTTTGTTTTTTCACACAAAAATAAACATGCAATCCATATGAACAAAGTAATTAGATACTATACACTTATTTGGGTTTTCATTTTTCAATGTAACATTAAAATTGTTTTTCAACTAGGAACCACCTAATAGATTATTATTATCATCGTACTCTTTAATATATATTTCATTAGTAAACATTTCATTCAAATTCGTTTTAGTTCTTGTTAAATGATTAAATTAGTTGGCTGAATTTCTCATTGAACTCCACGAGACATCAATCCATTAACTTTTTACTTTCCATTTTGAACACTTAACGAGTTCTTATTATCGTTAAAATCAATGTAGTGTGGATAATTAATCAATAAATGGGGAGCTTTTTCTTTCTTTTGATTTTACTTTTCCTTTGTTGGAAGATATTTTTGACTTAACACAGTATCAAATATTAATGTTACATTAATCAACACAAAAAATAGCAAAAATAAATTATTGTCCATTTTTTAAAATTAGAAAATAGTCTACCATTTTAGAGAAGGAAAAGGAAAACACATGTTTTACTTCACAAAATCTCTGAACGTTCAATATATAAATTGTACTTGTTCATTTTATGTGTATCTTCCTTTTACTATTATCTTCAATACATTATTTCAAAATACGCTTTTATTCATTTGTTAATTCTTTGTAAAAAAACAAGGCGACCTCAGTCGGATTTGAAAAAAGAAACACTTGAAATGTAAAAGTTTTTTCACAATAAAATACATATAGAAATATATAGGCAATCATTAAGCAAACAACTATTAGGGTTTAGGCACTGCATGTGCATGTATATAAGAGTGTGTGGGTGGGCTTAATGATATATTAATTAAAAGCAGAGAATATTCATTTTTTTGAGTTTTGATTGGGCTTAATTAATGAAGGTAATTGATTTTGTATCTCCAATTTAGCTTTGATTGGGTAAGTGTACATTCGTTGGAGTAAGTAATATGAAATGTAATTGATGCTTACATTTCAATTTCTCTTGTCGTGCTTTATCGGTTTATGAGTCCTATTTAATGTAAATGAGCGAAAAAGAAAGGAAAAATGAGACGAATAGTGCCAAAATAAAAGATGTAGCGCAATGTAGACACTAATGGAACTTTTTGCTAATTGGTAATGAAAACAATTCGTCGATAATTACCGACATACGTAGTCATTGAAAATTATGTTACTAAATAAATTCATCGGAATTACCAATGGAATATTTCGTTGTTATTTATTAGGTAAGTATCGATGATTTATTATTCCTTCGATAAATTATCGAAGTGACATTCATCGATGAACTTTATCAACAAAAATTTTCCACGGTTAATTGAAGTTACTGACGGAAATAAGAGCATTGCCGACGAAAATATCCATCATTGATGCCGCATTTTAGTAGTACAATTTATTTATGACACCGGCATATTCCAGATATTTTCATATAATCCAATAGTTCAATTTTCACTCTAGATCTATGGGCCCATGATATTTCAATATCGACGGCATATTATACAAAAAGCATATCAATTTTGGGGTAAAGTTAGTTATCTTGACAAGTAAAAATTTAATATTTTCTTTATTTCATTTAAAATACCATTAAACGCACGCGCACACACTCATATATGCATACACATGCATTGTGTAGTAGTGGATAATTTTCATCATATGGAATGTATATCTATTTCTGTGTGAAAAAGCAAACAAAGAAATTAAGAGTCATGTCTGTTTAACACAAATGACCGAAAAAGAAAGGAAAAATGAAGAGTGTGGTGCCAAAACTAAAGATGTAGCGCAATGAAGACACTAATGGAGCTCTGTTGCTATAATTGGTAATGAAAACAATTCGTCGATAATTACCGACATACATAGTCGTTGAAAATTATGTTACTAAGTAAATTCATGGGGAATTACAACCGGAATATTTCGTAGTTATTTAATCGGTAATTATAGATGATTTCTTCGGTCGATAAATTATCGATGCGACTTTCGCGCAACAAATTATATTTGAAATTTTTCATCGGTAATTGAAGTTACCAACGGAAATAAGGACGTTAGCGTCGAAATTTTTCATCGTTGGTTCAGGTTGATTTTGTGATTTGCAAATATGGGTTTTCATTTATTGTTCATTCTTATTTGCATACAAAATTTTCATAATTTCTTGGTAACATTTGCAAAATATATCCTTGAAAAAACCAATTAAAAACATATATTTTTTTAAATATTTTTTAACGAAATTGAAAATTTAATTGGCAAAGGTTAGCTAATCAGAATTAGCAAAGGAAACACCTATGGAACTTCGCTTCTAATTCCTAATAAAAAAATGCATCAATAATTACCGATAGACGTAGACGTTGGAAATTATGTTGCTAAATCAATTCATTGGTAATTACCGATGGAATAATTCATTGTTATTTATTAGGTAAGTATCGATGATTTATTATTCCGTCGATAAATTATCGAAGTGACATTCATCGACGAACTTTATCAACAAAAATTTTCTGCGGTTAATTGAAGTTACTGACGGAAATAAGAGCATTGCCGACGAAAATATCCATCGTAGATACCGCATTTTAGTAGTGCAATTTGTTTAAGACACCGGCATATTCCAAATAATTTCATATAATCCAATAGCTCAATTTTCACTCTAGATCTATGGGCCCATGATATTTTAGATCGACGACATATTATATGAAAAGAATATCAATTTTGGGCTAAAGTTAATTATCTTGACAAGTAAAAATTTAATATTTTCTTTATTTCATTTAATATACCATTAAACACACGCGCGCACACCAATATATGCATACACACGCACTGTGTAGTAGTGGATAATTTTCTTCATATGGAATGTATATCTATTTCTGTGTGAAAAAGCAAACAAAGAAATTAAGTGTCATGTGTGTTTAACACAAATGAGCGAAAAAGAAAGGAAAAATGAGGAGTTTGGTGCCAAAATTAAAGATGTAGCGCAATGAAGACATTAATGGAACTTTGTTTCTAATTGTAATGAAAACAATTCGTCGATAATTACCGACATACGTAGTCGTTGAAAATTACGCTACTAAATAAATTCATGGGGGTGCAAAAACTAAAGATGTAGCGCAATGAAGACACTAATGGAACTTTGTTTCTAATTGGTAATGAAAACAATTCGTCGATAATTACCGACATACGTAGTCATTGAAAATTACGCCACTAAATAAATTCATGGGGGTGCCAAAACTAAAGATGCAGCACAATGAAGACGCTAATGGAACTTGTTGCTAATTGGTAATGAAAACAATTCGTCGATAATTACCGACATACATAGTCGTTGAAAATTATGTTACTAAATAAATTTATGGGAATTACAACCAGAATATTTCGTAATTATTTCATCAGTAATTATAGATGATTTACTCGGCCGATAAATTATCGAGGCGACTTTCACACAATAAATTATCATTGAAATTTTTTCATCCGTAATTGAAGTTACCAACAGAAATAAGGAGGTTATTGTCAAAAATTTTCATCGTTGGTTCCGTATTTTTCAGTTTGATTTTTGTGATTTCCAAATATGGGTTTCCATTTATTGTTCATTCTTATTTGCATAGAAAATTTTCATAATTTCTTGGCAACATTAGCAAAATATATCCCAGAAAAAACCAAGTACAAACATATATTGCTCAATTTGGGCCACCCGATGCACAAGATTCCACTCGGTCAAAAGATTTGAAAAGTTGGCACCTTTCCTTTCCATCAAGCAATAAAGCATCTTCGAGTGGCTGTCCACGCATAATATATTCATACAACAATGTACTGAAAGGTTTCCTTGTTGCAAGATGGTCTACTGATGAAGTGAAAGAGTTGGACAAGTAGCTTGGATTCATCTCGGCCCAGCCCGAACAAGTATTGTCTTTACAAACAACTCATACCCCCAATTTCTTGGGGTAAAATCAAAACATGGGAGTTTGAAAACATGCTAATTATTGCAAAGGTGCAGTTAATGATCTTATCGACTCCGGAATAGTGCACGATCATCCATCATTTGATGACCAATGAATACCTCCTCTACTTGAAAGGGAAAATGCTAATCACTTAATTTTTTTTTTAATGAAATTGCAAAGGTAAGCTAATCAGAACTAGCAAAGGAAACACCTATGGAACTTTGTTTCTAATTACTAATGAAAACAATGCGTCAATTATTACCGATAGACGTAGACGTTGGAAATTATGTTGCTAAATCAATTCACTGGTAATTACCGATGGAATATATCGTTGTTATTTATTAGGTAAGTATGGATGATTTATTATTCAATCGATAGATTATCGAAGTGACATTCATCCACGAACTTTATCAACAAAACATTTCCATATATGCATACACATGCATTGTGTAGTAGTGGATAATTTTCTTCATATGGAATGTATATCTATTTCTGTGAGTAAGCAAACAAAGAAATTAAGAGTCCTGTGTGTTTAACACAAATGAGTGAAAAAGAAAAGAAAAATGAGGAGGGTGGTGCTAGAACTAAAGATGTAGCACAAAGAAGACACTAATGGAACTTTGTTGCGAATTGGTAATGAAAACAATTCGTCGATAATTACCGACATACATAGTCGTTGAAAATTATGTTACTAAATAAATTCATGGGGGGTGCCAAAACTAAAGATGTAGCGCAACGAAGACACTAATGGAGCTCTGTTGCTATAATTGGTAATGAAAACAATTCGTCGATAATTACCAACATACATAGTCGTTGAAAATTATGTTACTAAATAAATTCATGGGGAATTACAACCGGAATATTTCATAGTTATTTAATCGGTAATTACAGATGATTTCTTCGGTCGATAAATTATCAATGCGACTTTCGCGCAACAAATTATATTTGAAATTTTTTCATCGGTAATTGAAGTTACCAACGGAAATAAGGACGTTATTGTCAAAAATTTTCGTCGTTGGTTCCGTATTTTCCATTCTGATTTTTGTGATTTGCAAATTTGGGTTTCCATTTATTGTTCATTGGCAACATTTGCAAAATATATCCAGAAAAGACCAAGTAAAAACCTATATTGTTCAATTTGGGCCACCTGATACACAAGATTCCACTCGGTTAAAAGATTTGAAAAGTTGGCACCTTTCATTTCTATCAAGCATTAAAGCATCTTCGAGTTGCTGTCCACGCATAATATATTCATACAACAATGTACTGAAAGGTTTCCTTGTTGCAAGATTGTCTACTGATGAAGGGAAAGAGTTGGACAAGTAGCCTGGACTCATCTCGGCCCAGCCCGAACAAGTATTGTCCTTACAAACAACTCATACTCCAAATTTTTTGGGGTAAAATCAAAACATGGGAGTTTGAAAACATGCTAATTATTGTAAAGGTGCAGTTAATGATCTTATCGACTCCGGAATAGTGCATGATCATCCATCATTTGATGACCAATGAATACCTCCTCTACGTGAAAGGGAAAATGCTAATCACTTAAATTTTTTTTTAATGAAATTGCAAATTTAATTGGTAAAGGTGAGCTAATCAGAATTAGCAAGGGAAACACCTATGGAACTTTGTTTCCATTTACTAATGAAAACAATGCGTCATTTATTACCGATAGACATAGACGTTGGAAATTATGTTGCTAAATCAATCCATTGGTAATTACCGATGGAATATTTCGTTGTTATTTATTAGGTGAGTACCAATGATTTATTATTCCGTCGATAAATTATCGAAGTGACATTCATCAACGAACTTTATCAACAAAAATTTTCCATATATGTATACACATGCATTGTGTAGTAGTGGATAATTTTCCTCATATGGAATGTATATCTATTTCTGTGTGAAAAAACAAACAAAGAAATTAAGAGTCCTGTGTGTTTAGCACAAATGAGTGAAAAAGAAAGGAAAAATGGGGAGAGTGGTGCCAGAACTAAAGATGTAGCGCAAAGAAGACACTAATGGAACTTTGTTGCGAATTGGTAATGAAAACAATTCGTCGATAATTACCGACATACATAGTCGTTGAAAATTACGTTACTAAATAAATTCATGGGGGTGCCAAAACTAAAGATGTAGTGCAATGAAGACACTAATGGAGCTCTGTTGCTATAATTGGTAATGAAAACAATTCGTCGATAATTACCGACATACAAAGTCGTTGAAAATTATGTTGCTAAATAAATTCATGGGGAATTACAACCGGAATATTTCGTAGTTATTTAATCGGTAATTATAGATGATTTGTTCCGTCGATAAATTATCGAGGCGACTTTCGTACAATAAATTATATTTGAAATTTTTTCATCGGTAATTGAATTTACCAACGGAAATAAGGACGCTATTGTCAAAAATTTTCATCGTTGGTTCCGTATTTTCCATTTTGACTTTTGTGATTTGCAAATTTGGGTTTTCATTTATTGTTCATTGGCAACATTTGCAAAATATATCCAGAAAAGACCAAGTACAAACCTATATTGTTCAATTTGGGCCACCTGATACACAAGATTCCACTCCGTCAAAGGATTTGAAAAGTTGGCACCTTTCATTTCTATCAAGCATTAAAGCATCTTCGAGTTGCTGTCCAGGCATAATATATTCATACAACAATGTACTGAAAGGTTTCCTTGTTGCAAGATTGTCTACTGATGAAGGGAAAGAGTTGGACAAGTAGCCCGGACTCATCTCGGCCTAGCCCGAACAAGTATTGTCTTTACAAACAACTCATACTCCCAATTTCTTGGGGTAAATCAAAACATGTGAGTTTGAAACATGCTAATTATTGTAAAGGTGCAGTTAATGATCTTATCGACTCCGGAATAGTGCTTGATCATCCATCATTTGATGACCAATGAATACCTCCTCTACGTGAAAGGGAAAATGCTAATCACTTAATTTTTTTTAATGAAATTGCAAATTTAATTGGCAAATGTGAGCTAATCAGAATTAGTAAGGGAAACACGTATGGAACTTTGTTTCTAATTACTAATGAAAACAATGAGTCAATTATTACCGATAGACGTAGACATTGGAAATTATGTTGCTAAATCAATTCATTGGTAATTACCGATGGAATATTTAGTTGTTATTTATTAGGTAAGTATCGATGATTTATTATTCCATCGATAAATTATCAAAGTGACATTCATCAACGAACTTTATCAACAAAAAAATTCCATATATGGATACACATGCGTTGTGTAGTAGTGGATAATTTTCTTCATATGGAATGTATATCTATTTCTGTGTGAAAAAGCAAACAAAGAAATTAAGAGTCCTGTGTGTTTAACACAAATGAGGGAAAAAGAAAGGAAAAATGAGGAGGGTGGTGCCAGAACTAAAGATGTAGCGCAAAGAAGACACTAATGAAACTTTGTTGCTAATTGGTAATGAAAACAATTCGTCGATAATTACCAACATACATAGTCGTTGAAAATTTACGTTACTAAATAAATTCGTGGGGTGCCTAAACTAAAGATGTAGCGCAATGAAGACACTAATGGAGCTCTGTTGCTAATTGGTAATGAAAACAATTCGTCGATAATTACCGACATACATAGTCGTTGAAAATTATGTTACTAAATAAATTCATGGGGAATTACAACCAGAATATTTCGTAGTTATTTAATCGGTTATTATAGATGATTTATTTGGTAGATAAATTATCGAGGTGACTTTCACACACGAAATTGTCATTGAAATTTTTTCATCAGTAATTGAAGTTACCAACGGATATAAGGACGTTAGCGTCGATGGTTCCGCATTTTTCAGTTTGATTTTTGTGATTTGCAAATATGGGTTTCCATTTATTGTTCATTTTTAGTTGCATAGAAAATTTTCATAATTTCTTGGCAACATTTGCAAAATATATCCCAGAAATAACCAATTAAAAACATATATTGTTCAATTTGTGCCACCTGATACACAAGATTCCACTCGGTCAAAAGATTTGAAAAATTGAAACCCTTTCATTTTTGTCAAGCATTAAAGAATCTTCGAGTGGCTGTTCACGCATAATATATTTATACAACAATGTAATGAACAGTTTCCTTGTTGCAAGATTGTCTACTGATGAAATGAAAGAGTTGGACAAGTAGCCTAGATTCACCTCAGCCGATCCTGAACAAGTATTGTCTTTACAAACTTCTTGGGGGTAAAATCAAAACATGGGATTTTGAAAACATACCAATTTTATATGAAAATCACGAGACATAACCTTGAAAGAGTGTTTTGTTACTCTAGGATTTTATTCCATATAGAACAAGTTCAATCTTGAATTAATACAAGATTATTTTTTCCTATTAGGTTAGAGAAGAATGTTAAAGCGGCTAAAAGATTCCTTGGGCTGAATAATTCACTGCTTGTATGGACATCAAAGGGCTAATCACTATTGTTTCTGGGTGGTGTGTGAGAGATTAGTTTCTCGATTGGTTCACATGTAATACACACATGCTATATTTTGTACAGTCGGTGTCCCTTGCTCTTGTTATTGCACTAAACTTTTCCCGAGTCACTGCATTGCACAATCAATTTTATTAAAAAATTTAAGTTAATTTCACTAGCTGTAGTAGAGATTTTTACGTTGAAGCACGTTTTTTCATGATTATTTTGAATTAACAATACACCATTTTTGGACAAAAATGGTACAATATAAAAACACGCACTATTGTGCATAAATGTTTAATGTCTTAAATGCATGATTGAACAGGAAGGGGAAATCTATATAACCCCAACAACAGATTCTTTCTCAATTTCAATGTTTTCTAAGAACACGTAATATCAAATCTCAACACCCGCATATTCCAGTTAATTTCATATAATCAAATACCTCAATTTCACTCTAGATCTATGGGCCCATGATATTTCAGTATCGACGGCATATTGTACAAAAGAATATCAATTTTGGTGTAAAGTTAGTTATCTTGACACGTCAAAATTTAATATTTTCTTTATTTAATTTAATATAACATTAAACACACGCGTACACACCCATATATGCATACACATGCATTGTATAGTGACCGATAATTTTCTTCATATGGAATGTATATCTATTTCTGTATGAAAACGCAAACAAAGAAATTAAGAGTCCTGTGTGTTTAACGTAATTGAGCGAAAAAGAAATGAAAAATGAGGAGGTTGGTGCCAAAATTAAAGATTCAGTGCAATGAAGACACTAATGGAACTTTGTTGCTAATTGGTAATGAAAACAATTGGTCGATAATTACCGACATACATAGTCGCTGAAAATTATGTTACTAAATAAATTCATCGGGAATTACCAACGAATATTTCGTTGCTATTTAATCGGTCATTATAGATGATTTATTCGGTAGATAAATTATCGAGGCGACTTTCACACAAGAAATTTATCATTGAAATTTTTTCATTGGTAATTGAAGTTACCAACGGAAATAACAACGTTAGCGTCGAAAATTTTCATCGTTGATTTCGTATTTTTCAGTTTAATTTTTGTGGTTTGCAAATATGGGTTTCCATTTATTGTTCATTCTATTTGCATGCAAAATTTTCATAATTCCTTGGCAACATTGGCAAAATATAACCTAGAAAAAACCAATTAAAGACATATATTGTTCATTTTGGGCCACCTGATACACAAGATTTCACTCGGTCAAAAGAATTGAAAAGTTGGCACCTTTCATTTCTGTCAAGCATTAAAGCATCTTCAAGTGGCTGTCCACGCATAATATATTCATATAACAATGTATTGAAAGGTTTCCTTACTGATAGATTGTCTACTGATGAAGTGAAAGAGTTGGACAAGTAGCCTGGATTCCTCTCGGCCTAGCCTGAACAAGTATTGTGTTCGCAACGTTACGAAAGACCTTTTGCAACGTTTGTGCGTATCTTTGCAAACCTTGATGTTGCCATAGAGTGGAAGGATACGACAACATTTTTTTGCATTGCCGAAGACCTTTTGCAACGTTTTTTTTAACGTTGCGAAAGACTGTTTTTTGCAACATTTTCAGAACGTTGCGAAAGACAATTTTTTGCAACGTTTCTTGAATGTTGCGAAAGACAGTCATTTGCAACATTTTTTGACCGTTGCCGTAGGTCTTTTTACATTTTTTAAAATTTTTAATTTTTTTATTTGTATACTGATTTACATAAATCAACCATAAAACATGATAGAAGATAACAATATCAAATAACTCCAATAATCATTATTAATTGAACTGCAAAATGTAACAATATCCGTACAAAATCTAGATCCAAAATTTTGAAGCACCTAAAAATCCTATACATTTTAAATGAAAAAAAGAAAAGAACTACCACAAATCCTAAGCAGTGAGTAAAATAGCCCCACCGGCCTTGAATACACACCAGCTAGAAAACAACTCAAATCCGTGGAGTCTTGAATAAACCACTTCAAACACTTTGTCTTGTGTAAATGGAGTACACTTCTTATAGATCTGGTCCCAATCACTCGAAATTTCAAAAGATTGTGACAGTGTCCTATGGACCTCTGTCGACCACGGGCTAGCACCAGGCAATTCGTCTGAGAAGTATCTCCGCCTGATTAAATTTATACAATATACTACCAATTTAGATGAGAGTTTCCAAGATAAATAAAAGCTAGATGCACAAGGAAAATATACAGACCATTCGAAAAAATATCATCACAGCTTCTTTGTCGTATCTATCTTATTTGGCAGCCTGCATCATTCGAAAATTAATTCTAGGTTAATTTTCCATTGGTAAAGATACAAAGTGAAACATGGGAACACCAGTAAAACATGCGTAGCAAAAAACCAGTAAGATTTTCTAAAATATACCAAACTTAAGGTATCGTGCCTTTAGACAAAGGGAAATGAAAAGGGAAATAGTTTGCCATCTTAAACAATTGCAGCAGGATGCTGCAATTAACACAAGACTCATTTACGAAAACGAAATTAAACTAACGAATTGAATTTAAGAAACTCCTTAAACAGTATTTGAATAAATAGCTTGGTTAAGCAGAGGAACTGGAAGTTCTTCCATATACTATTTGAGTAAAATAAATTATTCATCAACTACTACTTGAGAGGGAGAATACAAAATTTCCTTTGAATATTTGGTAGATCCAAGAGCTCGAGCTGCATTTTTCCATTATATGTAACATCAGTACAGAGAATTGCTAGAATGCTGTAAATACTGTAACATCAGTAAGCCAAATTGAGATACACAAAATTCTATACGACTCCAAGATCAAAGAGTAACTGGATAATTGAATAACAGAATGCTGTAAATATTCATGATTACGCAAATTGAGCTTGAAACAAAGCAAACTAACCTTCTTCATCCATAGGAGGCGGGTTGGAGAGGAATGAAATTTTTTTTTTTTTATAGCCATATCAAGCATTTCAAGTAACTGACTTTTGAATTATCCAGTTCTATCTAATCATAAAACTATTGCACTCAAACAAAATAGACCAATAAATGCGCATAATTTGATTATCACAAACTACAAAACTTCAGAGAATATTAAGTGTTGAATGAAGTTATGTAAGTGACACTTTTGTTGTCACTTAACAATTGTTTTTGGTTTATGTCTAACTCATGTAATGATGCAAAGTTAGAATCGTTTGAACCTACTACTACTTAAAGTATTGTCAAAGTATGGCTTTGTTGTAGTAGGTAGTATGGTTGTTGTTAGAAAGTATTTTTGAATTGTATCAAATCATGGCTTTATATTCAGCCATGTAAAACCATTGTAATGTGAATGAAAAACTATGTTTTACTCCTCTTGTTTGCTCAAAGTCTATCGGTGGTATCAGAGCCTAATTGGATCTTAGACGGCCTGAAAAGAAGCATGGAAAATTCAAGAATCAGGTAAGAAATTCATACCAGTAAGTGCTGGAGATTTTGAAAAAAACTGGTAAGCCTCTGTCCAATACGATAAGGAACCTGCGAAACCGGTAAGCATTATGCAAATCCGGTAACTTCAAAAATGGTAAGTGTGTGCAAATCCGGTAAGTTATGTAAAACCCTGTAAGTTCAGCTTCTTGTTTTTCTTCTTTCACTCTCTTTGATAACCAGAAATTCAGAGAGAAAACAAGTAAGGAACCTTCNCCGGTAAGTTATGTAAAACCCTGTAAGTTCAGCTTCTTGTTTTTCTTCTTTCACTCTCTTTGATAACCAGAAATTCAGAGAGAAAACAAGTAAGGAACCTTCACTAGCCAAACGTGTGAGTGAGAGTGATGGCTTCCAGTGGATTTTCAGCACCTCTTCCCTCAACTTTCAATGGAGAAAATTATGGTTTCTAGTCTGTAAAGATGAAAGCATATTTGAAGGCATATGACCTCTGGAGATCACAAAATCTGGAGCAGAGCCACCACCACTTAGAGCAAATCCTACTATAGCTCAGCTGAAGCAACATAGTGAGGAAGTTGCAAAGAAATTTAAGGCTTTGTCTTGCATCCAATCAGCCGTCTTTGATGTAATTTTTACTAGGATTATCTCATGTGAATCAGCAAAGGAAGCCTAGAATAGATTGTAGGAGGAGTTTAGGGAGAATGCAAGGACAATGTAAATGCAAGTTCTCAATTTTAGAAGGGAGTATGAAACACTGAAGATGAAGGAGGCTGAATCTGTTAAAGACTTCTCAGATAGGTCGATGAAAGTGGTGCACAAAATAAGGTTGTTAGGGGATGAAATACCTAATAAACGAGTGGTAGAAAAGGCCCTTATCAGTTTTCCTGAGAAATTTAGAGACCTGTCTGCCATTACCTATTATGAGCTTACAAATGCTTTGCAAGCAACTGAGCAAATGAAGTTGTTTAGACAGGAAGAACAGGTTGAAGGAGCCTTGTTTGCCAAAGGAAAGTACAAGGTTCAAACAAGCTTTGATGTGAAAAAACATCAACCAAAAAAGAAGATGGGTGAAGGCACCAGAACAACAGTCAAAAAGGAAGTTTATCCACCCTGTCCTCATTGCAAGAAAACCGATCATTCACCCAAAAGGTGTTGGTACAGGCTAAGGGTTCAATGTAGAGCATGTAAACAATTAGGACATGTTCAAAAAGTGTGTAAAAACCAGAAGGAAAAGCAGGATTCACAACAGGCTCGGGTGGCATAAATTCATCAATAGGAGGAACATTTGTTCACAGCAATGAATAAAAGGGTTGCAGCAGTGATGAAATGTGTCTATTGTGCATTAGATGTACTCACCATACGACCTCCATTTCCAAAAATTTTCTAAAGCTAGAGGTGAAAGGAGTTGGTGAAATTTTAGTGCAGACCTTGAAAGGTACCAAGTATATTTATGATGTTTTATATGTTATAAATATAGATCAAAACTTGATAAGTGTTGGTCAATTGATTGAAAAAAGATTATACTTTGGTATTCAAAGACAAGAGATGCACTATATTTGATCTAAAAAATCAGGAAGTGATGACCATTGGCACGAGGAATAGAAGCTTTCCTTTAGAGTGGAAAAATATAGGTGATCAGGCACTTGCAAGCTCTATCATTGAGTCTTCACTATGGCATAAAAGATTTGGACATGCTAACTACAAATCACTTAAACAATTACATGATTTGGAGTTGGTTGAAAACTTGACTGAAATCAGTAAGGATGATAGATGTGTATGTGAAATCTGCCAATTGGGAAAGCAAACTAGGTTGCCATTTTTCAAAAATCAGTCTAGAAGAGCTACAACCAAGCTGCAGTTTATCCATTCCGATGTATATCTTCCAATGAAGACCCCTAGTTTAAATGGAAGTAAGTATTTTGTCCTCTTTATTGATGATTTAACAAGGATGTGTTGGGTATATTTTCTGAGATAGAAGTCTGAAGTTGCTGGTGTATTTCAAGGGTTTAAGAATTTCGTAAAAAATGAGAGCAACTGCAGATTAAAGGCTATAAGAATAGACAATGGAACAGAATATTGCTGCAGCCAATTTAATAAATTCTATGAANTTTCAAGGGTTTAAGAATTTCGTAAAAAATGAGAGCAACTGCAGATTAAAGGCTATAAGATCAGAATATTGCTTTAGCCAATTTGATAGATTCTGTGAATGTATGGGGATTCGACATCAGCTGACTATACCATATTCTCCCCAGCTAAATGGTGTTTGTGAAATGAAGAATAGAACAGTCATGGAGATGGCTAGGTGTCTAATGTTGGAGACAAAGATGCCTAAAGAGTTTTAAGTTGAGGCTATAAACACTTCAGTCTAAGAGTTTTAAGTTGGGGCTATAAACACTTCAGTCTATTTACTTAATAGGATACTTATAAAATCTTTAGACAAAAAGTCACCATTTGAGGCCTGGTATGAAATGAAACCAGATGTCTATCATCTGAAGATTTTTGGAAGCCTTTGTAATACCCATATACCTGATGTGAAGAGGGAAAAATTAGGCCAAAAAGCTGAGGTTGGTGTACTAATTGGCAGTAATGCATCCATAAGGTATTCAATCCTCATAGGAAGAAGATAATCTCCAACAGGGATATCAAGGTAGATGAAGAAGCTTCATGGAATTGGGAATCGTCTTCAAGCAATCAACCACAGGTTCTAAAAGCTATTCTTTAGGCAGTTGAAACTGATGTCAATGTAGAAGAATAGGAATCTGATAGTGATTCAGATTCAGAAAATGAAGTACTGAGGGCTAGACCATTAGCTGATGTGTATACCAGATGTAATTCAACTCAACTAGAGCCTTCAAACTTTGCAGAAGCAGAGAATTCTGAGGAATTGATGGCTGCAATGAAGGAGGAGCTAAATATGATTGAGAAAAATGAAACTTGGGTATTAGTTGACATGCCAAAAGATAAGATTGGGTATACAAAACTAAATTGAATTCAGATGGCTCAATAAACAAGTTGAAAGCCATGCTGGAAGTGAATGGATATGCTCAACAATTTGGCATTAACTTCACAGATACTTTTGTACCAGTAACCAGATATGAAATAGTCAAATTACTATTTACTATTGCTACTCAAGGAGGTTGGAAAATTAATCAGTTGGATGTTAAGTCTGCCTTCTTAAATGGCTACTTAAATGAGGAAATATTTGTTGAACCTGATGGTTTTCAAGTGGCTGGAGCAGAGGATAAGGTCTATCAATTGAAGAAGGCTTTGTATGGCTTAAAGCAGGCTCCAAGAGCCTGGTACAGCAGAATAGATGAACATTTGAATTGCCTTGGTTTCAGTAAAAGTGTTAATGAGCAAACACTTTATATCAAGCACTTGGAGGAAGAAGTGATTGTTATCTCTTTATATGTTGATGATCTTCTAATAAGCGGCAGCAATCAACCTTTAATTGATCAAGTAAAAGATGAAAGTAAGCAATTGAGATGACTAATATTGGAAAAATGCAGTACTTCCTCAGTATAGAGATAAATCAGTCTCAAGAAGGAGTTTTTGTTTGTCAAATGAGGTATGTCAATGAGATTTTGAAGAAATTCATCATGGAAAATTGAAACCAGTAAATACTCCTCTTGTTCAAAACTTAAAG
>CAIGRP010096031.1:0-15090 GCA_903798385.1 Fraxinus cuspidata | reverse complement strand
ATGAGGCGTCTTGGACAATGGCCCCCGGCCAGCATAGAAAGGACCGAGTGCCTTGAATATAAGCAGCCCCCACAGCTTCAATCTAGGCTGCCACGTGGCAGCCTCTAATTTTTAATCATAACAGAATTCAAGCTATGTAATTAATGGAATCAAGCAAGAAAATTCAAGAGGTGATAAATGTCACAAGTTAACATCAAAAATATTTTCAGTTACAAATAAATTATATGTGTAAATTAGAAGGGGAAAAAAAAAGGTTCTATCCAGGAAACTACTTTCTCAATTTATCAGATCCTTGAAGAAATAAAACCAATGATTTTAGCAATATCTCCCTTGTTTATAACAAAATACTGTAACTAACTTAATAAAGAATTAAATCACTAGATAAATATAAAAACCAAATCACAAGATAAATACAAATATCAGCATATGATCTAAATTATTCTTCCAACAAATGGACAAGAAATGCTTGGTGAAATGCTTCCTTAAAAGTAAGTGCTATGAAACTAGATAAAGAAGAAGTAAACAAGTAACTAGCTTAAGTCATTGTCAAAAGGATAACTATACTGAAAATGGAAATTTTTAACCAAACAAAAAGATTTTGTATTACAATCTGACATAAAAAGCATGGGATGCTTAATTTCATAAACATTGATAATTTCATATAAAGCATGGGATGCTTAATTTCATAAACCTTGGTGAATTGTAAAACATTTTAGAGTGTGTAAAGAGCACAAAAGATAATTTTAGAGAAATGCAAACCTTGGCAAAGAAAAGCTGTTTGACGAATTTGAGAAGCCATAAAAAACGTTTGAGTACGACTTGGTTAGATATGCAAAGTTGGAAACTGATGACAGAACAGGCATTCGTTCGCCTTTCTTCAAAAGCTCTGGCAAATTGATCTTCTGCAAGGTCAACACGGCCCCAGAATCCTTCCATATGAATGCAAGCAATCCATCTTGAATTACAAAGAGTGAACCGGGTTTTGAACCAGGATATCTGAACCCATTCTCAATTGCTATACCTTCTCCAATAAAAGACTGCTTAACATCAATAGGATTGGAATCTCCGTCAGTATCCCAAGGGAATGTGTCTGCCGAAGGTTGACCAGTGTTTGCTAGAAACATGGCTGAACCATTAGGATGCAAAACATAGGATGTTCCTTCAAGTAT
Source organism: Fraxinus cuspidata (assembly GCA_903798385.1). Taxonomy (NCBI): domain Eukaryota; kingdom Viridiplantae; phylum Streptophyta; class Magnoliopsida; order Lamiales; family Oleaceae; genus Fraxinus; species Fraxinus cuspidata. Next base: position 13,921 of record CAIGRP010096031.1, on the reverse strand, counting down.
CTTGGAAGCAATGAATAGTTGCTTCCCTTCAGACTCTTCATAAGAGATCAAAATTAAGAAGAGATCTTTTCCAGGCTTGTCTTCAGATGGCATTCCAGGAGGCCACCCAAAAGTCCCACCCCATAAACCAGCATGTTCCTGGCCTGCCCTCGGAGACTTTATAGGCAACTTGTAGAGAGAAGATCGACTGTCATGCATATTTGGCCATGCCCTGTAAGAAGATAACTTCATAGTTGTAGCACGTAAACTCAGTTCCACAGTATCACTTGATAGCAGAAATTCATGAACCAGTGCATCTTTACTCTATCAACTGGAAAAAGGTCTTCTTCAGAAATTCTTGGTTGCCGTTCGTTGAGCTTGATTTCCCAAGTATCTGTTCTTCTTGTTGAAATGAGCTTGAGTCTCATCTCCCATATTTGAACAGTGAAAATTACTTACACAGTCTGGACTCTTTCTGATCTCCACGTGTTAGAAAATATGGGTCATGGATCGTCCATGTGAGGTGACCCGACCCACAAGCTATTAAAGTGAATTGGAGGGAGTGATTTGAATAGAATTCAAATTCATAACTTCTCTCAATTCCCACCAACTTCCAAACTTTTACATAACTCTTATAACTTTGTCTTGCACTTAGTTGAACTTAGTAGAGAGGAAAAAAGATAACAATAAAAATCGTAAAAATTCGTATGGAAAATATCACCAAAATTGAAATGCAGCTAGAACTACTATTTTGGCATGAAAAATCACAAAAATTGGCACTTAGGTTGTGGCTAATAATCCCCTTCTATTGGGATCTCAATTGGGACTATGGAGTGCAAAAAAATTGTAGATTTGAAGTTTTGGAAAGTAAGGTGATTCAATCATTCAAAGGATCTTGGATTTCATCGTTTTAAGTAAGCATCTTGACCCAAAATTCATGTTAAAGTATGCTTCAAATTACTTCATTAGTATCAGGGCCATAAAGTTGAATTCCTTGCTATAATACATGCTTAAATATGTCATTACATGATACAGTTGGGTTATGAATTTTATATGTAAAGTTTTGAAACTTTATGTAATCTTTAATGACATCTTTTGATAATTTAATGCTTTCTATACATTAATAATTATGCAGTAAAACTAGTATTGTTAGAAAGGTATTTTAATAAGATTTTCAACCATATAAAGAACTTAAATTGGAACTTAGGTCATGGCTAATAATCCCCTTCCATTGTGATCGGACTTGAGGCCATTGGAGTGAAAGAAAATTGTAGATTTAGAGTTTTGGAAAGCAATGTGATTCAACCATTCAAAAGATCTTGAAATTCATCATTTCAAGTAAGCATCTTGACCCGAAATTCATGTTAAAGTGTGCTTCGAATTACTTCATTAGTATCGGAGTCATAACATTGAGTTCCTTCCTATAATACACGCTTAAATATGCCATTACATGATACATTTGGGTTATGAATTTTATATGTAAAGTTTTGAAACATTATGTTGTATTTAATGACATCTTTTGAAAATTTATTGATTTATATACATTAATAATTATGCAGTAAAACTAGTATTGTTAGAAATGTATTTTAATAAGCTTGCTAACAATATAAGTTGTTGATATATCTTCACTAAACTTGATTTCAGTTTTTATTCTTCTAAAAGTCATCTATGACTTGAACATATATGTGGTAGTTATATTCATACCCACAGCGGTGATGTTTAATTATAGTTCTGGATATTTGTGCAATGATTTGAGGTTTTGAGTTGAGAAAGTCATTCAAAACAGTAAGAGCTAAACTTCCATTGAGTAAATCTGTTCAAATTTCTTGTGAGATAGATATTGTTATTACATTTGTAGATGGATTCACACATTTCAATTGTGTCTTTGATTTTTATATGTTGAAGATATTGTATTGATTTAGACTTTATTGAAAGAGAATAGAAAATCAGATTGTAGAAGTGAAGACTTTGAGAACTGTTTGAGAGCTTGCATCTCTATCACGAGAGATCTATGATCTAGGTAAAGACAGAGAAATTCTTATTGGATGATTAATTATTGATCACTAATAATTATATGGTTTATTAGGAAGAAAGAATAGAATATTATTGAATGTAATGAGAATTGAGAGAATGTAGTCCAATTTATGTATTTTCGTTTGGAAGAATTATTGGTTAACTACAATGTGTCGCTTAATTGAGTTTTCTCAATGTTAGTATCTTCAGAATATATAAAATTTGGACACGTAGATAACCAATATGGATTGTCTTAGACTCATAATTAATCGATTATGTAAATTCTTGATAATAAATTTGGGAACATGAGTCTATGAAGAACGAGATGAATATATGAGATACACATAAGAGTCCAAAAGATATTTAAATGAGATTTTGGATGAATATTGGGTCACAAGATGTGACATTTGATATTTTCTTCTTAGTAAGAGAGAAAATTTTAGAGAATATTATTAAAATTTGATATTATGTGTATTGATGAATCAATTTTGAATACATAAGAGTTGGTTTAAACTTATGATTCAAGTAGAAGTAATCTGTTTATGAGTATGAGCTACCTATCCGAATGACAGCTATGTAAGAACTAGCTAATTTCAATTATTCTTAGTTTCAAGTGAGAGCTAGGAGCTATTTTATTTCAATGATTATTGATTCAGACATCCGACAGAGAAATTTGAAGAAAGTGATGAATAGTATATATGGAGTATAGAATTTCAACCTAATTTGAAATGTTATGGAAGTTCTAATAGGACATTATGTTTATTGAAAACATTCAGGTTCTTAAAAACTAAATGGTACTTTTTTTCCTAATAGTGAAATTCACTTCTATGCGCTAATACTTGTCATGATAGTGTGTTTAAGTTAGATTACACCAAATAGATTTTGAGACCATATTTTCATTCTCAATTGAGAATTGATTGAAGTGATCTACATGAATCGATTTGTAAGTTTCATGTTAAAGGCTTTTATAATATTATAATAACTTCTTAGTTACACTTCTAGCCTAATACAATCATCTTAATACTAATACTTGAGTTTTAACAATGTTTAAATTTCGTACAAAATTTTATCATATGAACTAAATTTACTGTATTTATGTAAAAGTCTGATAGTAAGTTGTAATTCTAATTTTGATGTTGATCACACTATATTGGCTAAGCATGAGAAAGAGCATATTGAGACCATTTTGAAATGGTTGTCCATAATTGTTTAGACAAATGACATGGATTTAGCAAATTATATATTTTGTGTTAAAAAGATTATTCTGGTTTTGTTTCTCTGTCACAAGAGCTATATACCATAAAGATTTTAGAATATTTCAAGAGTTATATACCATAAAGATTTTAGAATATTTTTAATTGTGAAATTGTTACCATGTTGATACTCTTATGTCAAAAGGTGACCATATGAGTCTTCATATATGTCTAAGGATTTCACTAGTGTACAAAGAAATATCTAAAGGATAATATCTAGTGCGATTAAGACTTAGCAATATGCTATTATGTCTACGTGCCTAAATATTTGTCATGCCATAGATCTAGTCAGTAGATATCGATGTTGTCTTTCGAAAGGATATTGTGATACCTAAAGAGTGCTACTATCAGTTATTCTATTTTTTGTCGAATGAATAACTTGTTATTGGAATAAATATGCAAATATTAACTAAATATGAGAATTAGTCAAGAACAAATAGTTATTAGACTTATACAATCTTGCTATATAGAGAAGCAGTAATCATATATTATTTATATATCTTGATAGTTGAAGAAAGTGTTTAGTATAGACATACAAAACATCTAATGATATTAGTTGAGAATATGAGATCAATGATAATTATACAATTATCTCATATGTTGAGGATCTCAAATTTCATGATAGAACCAAACACTCGATAATATTTCTGTGAGAGACATTAACTTAGAAAGTGTCTTTACAATATATCTACGTAAATAATAGTCTGTAATCATCATAATCTAAATATGTTTAGATATATACTTGTTGGTAATGTCGAATTTCTAAAATTACATAGAATAAGATATTTAGTGTATCAGAAAACTTTTGATTGAGTTTTATGTGCTTATAGATGGACAATTTTAAGTTCATGTATAACATATTGTTTGGATTACTATATAATATTTTGCATGCACATATAAAGTATGTCAAACAGGTTGAGATTGACTATTCACACGAGCAATCGCCTCACATATTTTGAAGTGTGCTGAGATGAGACATAATGATCATGTTGAGTACATGATTTAGCCGTCTTGATAAGATATCAAGATGAGATTGCAACAAGTAATCGAAATGGATTTTACTAATCCATTAAACTTGTTTAATAGCTAGATTGAGTTCTCAATTTGAGATTTCCTGGAAGAATGAACATAATGAGAACTCAAGTTAGGTATTGGAGAATACCTGAACTAAGATCTGTACAGTGTTATTTGTTTATAAATAATATAACATACGCCCTAAGAATGAGAGAAAATATCACAGTGCGTGTTTCATACAACGTATGCTTTCACCAATATTGGGTGAATGAGTGAATGGATCTCTGCTTCCTCATTGTGTGAGACATTGAGATTTATATAACCTCATATATACCCTATGACTTTTGACTCTTTCTTGAGAAAAATAAGTTTGAGGTATAGTGAGATGTAATGTTCCTCTAGTAGAACTACTATATATCCCTAACAAATTTATAGTACTGTGAGCTCTAATATACTCGTTGGTCCCACGATCTATTTGTTGTATGAATTTTTGTGAGATAGATCTTGAGAAATATCTAACGTGTGACATTCGTTGTCCGTTGTGGATCATCCATGTGGAGTGATCCGACTCACAAGACATCAAAAGGGTGTGAGTAATTTGAATTTGAAATTCAAATCCACAACTCCCCCACAACCTCCCATAACTCTCATAAAACCTCAATTCTTTTTTATCTAGCAATGGAGAGAAAAAATGATGGTGAAAAAATGGTGAAAATTCGTATGAAAAATATATTTAAAATTGAAAGGCACCTAGAACCACTATTTTGGTATGAAAACTCACAAAAATTGGCACTTATGTTGTGGTTAATAATTCTCTTCCATTGTAATTGGGATTGAGATAATTGGAGTGCAAGAAAATTGCAGATTTGGAGTTTTAGAAAGCAAAGTGATTCAATCATTCAAAAGATCTTGAAATTCATCATTTCAAGTAAGTATTGACCCGAAATTCATGTTAAAGTATGTTTCGAATTACTTTAATAAGTTTCTACATACTATTTGTATTAAGTTGTGTTTCTTAAGGAACTACCACGTAATCATATTTTGAAACGGGGATAAGAATATAATGCTTATTCTCGAACGTTAATACAATATTTTTCTAAAAAAAAAAAATATTTAGAAAGATGAACTTCTTCGTGAGTACTAACATGTTTATCATTCACATAATATTGATATAACATAAATTTGTATTTCTTCAAGAGTATTTAAATTATTGAATTAAGAGATCTAATATATTTCAATCATGAAATATACTAGATCCTATAAAATTTGCTATTTGAGAGCAATTAATATTCACTTAAATATTAACATAATATAAAGTATTAATATGTCTAAATTTGGGGTTCTTCGAGAACAACAGAATATTTTTTAAAATATAAATAAGTATAGAAACGTGCTTCTTCCTGAGCTACAACATCATTGAATATTTGTTCTAAAAAAAATCATGATCTTTCAATCAATTAAATTTTACTACAGTTCAGTAATGATTTCTCACAAATGAACCGTTGGTTTTTGATCTTGACCATTGAATATGAAGAATAATGAGGAATAAACTTGCTATCCAAATTTCACGACGATCACGCCACGAAGAACTGAGATATCAACGATTCATCACAATTGTCCAGGCTATTCATATTTTGTGAATTTCCTGCACTACTGATCTCGAATTTTCTTTTATATATATATAATTGTTGATAATGTGTTATAAAATTATAGAGAAAGGTAAGAATAAGAAGAAAGAATGAGAGAGAAAAGTAAAGATGGTTAAAACTCAAGTGTGTGTATATTATAATAACAATGACACATATATGGTTTTAGTAAGAGTTATAATCGATATAGAATACTTTCTTTTAGAGTAAGTAGAATTTATCTAGGTATCCTAATAAGACTAATTATTCATCAATAATTATTCCATAATTACACAAGAAAATAATACATCTTCAGTATTTTTTTTTTTTTTTTAACTGGGATGATTTTGGATGTATTTTCCAAAACTATCAATTGTATTTGGGGTAGGGCTGTTTTTGAGTATAAATGAATGATGGAATAAAATTATAAATTTAGTCCATAATCTTTGGTCAACTGGCGATATTGTCTTAAATTATTTTCTCATTTGTTGAGCTAAAGAAAAATCATTTGTTTTTCGCCTCTAAATTTTGAGAAAGGGTAATTGGCGTATTAAAACTCTTAACCTTTACTGATTTTGAGCAATACAGAAGGCGTCAAAATGCTAATAATGTCCCTATGTAATATATGGAAATGGATAGAGAAACAGGCATGAAACCAATTTTTCTGAAAGTTTGAAATAGATCATCAATTGTGCAGATATTAAACGAAAATTGAGATGAAGACTTCCTGAACCCAAGCCAGCCTAGGGAGACGGTTCCCAACTTGCCAACAACGTTTAGTAATTGAACTTCAAGGCCCATTTCATTAAATTTTTGCATTATGATTTCTACTTGAAATTGTTTCTTTTGTACAGGAAACTGGAGGTTGTGGGTTCTTCTCTTGGAGTGACAAGCTTATGTATCATAGATTCGTGAAGATGATATCTATTTAGCTAAGATCCAGGAATTTACACGAACAACAGGTCTTGGAATTACAATACGGACGATTGCTTTTGGATTAATTAAAAGCTTGGTTTTTGGGTTTATTTTGTGATTTTATTGTAATATGGGTAGAGAATAGTGGGTATTAAGACTACTAATTTTGTGTTCCGATAGATTCAATGTAAGTTATCTAGATGGTGGTGTTGTCATTATCGTATTGTTCTAATGTATTCATTTTTTCATGTAGTATTGTATCATAAAGTGTTGTAATGTAATATAAGTTGAAATTTTTCTGATTTTGTTGACTTGTTTTAGAATTAAAGTAGACCTGTATTAGGGGAAAAGAAGATCCAGTCAAATTTTCAAATTTAGTGTGTAAATCAACTGGATAATTTCATGATTGGTCAATAAACTTTACATAAGGTTTTTAGGGGGTCATTGAACTTCAATTTTTTCATTAATCACTGCACTTTACAAAATATAATTTCATACATCCCTCGTTCTCATACATTATTGAGATTATATTTTGTAATCAGTGATGTATGTGATTATATTTTGTAAAGTTTAGTGACTAACGAATAAACTTTTGAAATTCTCAATTATGAATGTGATTACATTTTTGTAAAATTCAGTGACTAACATATAAATTTTTGAATTTAGTGACCTCTTAGAAACATTATTCAAAGTTCAGTGAATAATCAAATAATTTGTCAATCTTTTGCGTTTCTTTAGTTTTTTTTCTTTCTTTGATCTTAGGGTCCATTTGATAGATAATTGTGTAAAAGAATTTCAATTTCATGTTAGTTGGAAAATAAAAACTTATCAAATGCATAGGAATTCGTTTTCCACGAAAACAAAGAAAATGTGGTTTAAAATGATTGTAATTTGGAATTCGGTTTCCATTTTCACGTTACAATTAAACGGTCAAAGTGAAATCCGTTTTCCTCGAATGTGACATTTTTCATAGAATTCGTTGCAATTAAATAGGGTAGTAATGAGATAAGTAGACAACCATGAATTAAAACCTTTTTGCACACAATACAACCCTCTCTCCTGCACATACTGCAACATACAACCCTATCTCTTGTAAACTTTATGCAAATCAATCCCAACCTTTCTAATATTTTCATAATCCAATCCTAACCTATAGAATATTGCCAAAAGGTACGTCCCTTAGTAATAAAAACAATGTACATCAGCAATCCACAGTAGAAAACAAGCAGGGGATCAACAATCTAGAAGACTATTTTAGCTGTGTTCAGCAATCCACAGTAGCAAACAGACAAAAATCCCATGAAAAATTGGGTGGGATAAGATTGTTATTTGGCCACATGTTGGGAAAAAATTTGCAATTTGACCTTACAAGAATGAACATTTACCCTACACCCCAAATTTCAGAAAAAAAAAAAAAAGTATAAAAAGAGAACCAAAGTCTGAAAGTGGAAAAAGATAATGGATAAGTGATAACAAGCTCTTCTAGTTCCTGAGGCAACGCTGAGAGAGAGAGAGAGAGCATGTAAGTTTTTTTCTTCTCAAGAGGCTGTCGGAAGCGCAAAAAACTTTGAAAGAGTAAGTCTTTTTCTCGAGATTTTACCATATCGTTTTGCTCATTTTTTACTATTTTCTAGTTTATCTAAGCCTTTTACATTTGGGTTATTTCTGATTTGAATACAAGATAGTCGTATATTAAAAATTAAATTCCCCGATTTCCCGTATGAAATTCTATTTATAACCTTTTTTTTTTATGTTTTTGTCAATTTGAAGATTCCCCTGCACTATAGTTGATGAGCCCTGCATTTTTCTTGGTACCGTTTTTAACTGTAGAAAGCAATTCTCTGTAGATGCCGTATTGTGTAAATAATATCTAGAGCGGTAAATTTGGTGGTTAGCATTATATTTTTTACAAGTAAATTTAGTATATTTTTTGTTCTTTAATGCTGCACTTGGCATTTGAATTCAAAACTTGATGTTAATGGGGTTCTTTCATGAGTGTTGAAACCCATTTTACCTAAAACTTTGAGAAAGTAATATCTATCACTTACCTATTATGGTTTCTAAGGGTGTAGTTGTTCTAGATTTCCCAAAAGATATAGCAGTGAATGGATTAATATGGCCAACTCCAAAATTATTGGCTTACTTTGTTGTTGCTACTAATTGTAAATGAAATAGGGTCCTGTTCATAATAGCGACACGAATTCAGTAGAGCAAGTTGAAAGGTGGAGGGATAGGCCAAAATTAAAAAGAGTTTCTTTTAGTTGCTAAAGATGTAGTTGACTAAATTTCGCAATAGATTTTGCAATGAAGAGTGTGAAATGGTGAAGAAGGATTCATGTAGCCGGCCACAAATCCATTGCTTGTATCTAATTTTAGTGATTCTAAGGATTCATGTTACCTGTTGATAAAAGATCAGTTTATGCAGCTCTACGAGTATTTATCTAATGCTTGTATCTAATTTTAGTGATTTTTACTTAAAGATGTTATCTTGATTTATGTTTCTTCGGAATCCTATCAGGGAATATGGAAGCAAACAGCAAAAATGGTGGCATTATGTGGTTTTTCAGAGACAGGGGCTTTGATGATGAAAGTATAAATGAAATGTTCAAGAAATGCAAGCGGCTCAAGGACGTGCAAGGGGAGAAAGCTTCTGAAAACTGGGACTACTTGAAAAGCATAGGCATCCAAGAGAGGAAACTTCCTTCTGTCGTTGGAAAGTGTCCTAAAATTCTCACTCTCGACTTGCACAATAAACTTGTTCCAATGGTTCAGTGCCTCGCAACATTAGGGACAAAGCCTAAGGAGGTTGCATCTGCCATAAAAAAATTTCCTCACATTCTCTTCCACGCTGTGGAAGAGAAGCTCTGCCCACTCCTTGCTTTCTTCGAAGCTCTTGGTGCACCCGAAAAACAAGTGGGCAAGATGATACTTCTAAACCCGAGAATCATCAGTTACAGCATCGAAACAAAGCTTTCAAAGATAGTGGATTTTCTTGCAAGTCTAGGCCTGTCCAAAGATGGGACGATTGGTAAAGTTTTGATCAAACACCCATTTATTATGGGTTATAGCATCGAGAAAAGGTTACGACCAACTTTAGATTTTCTGAGATCATTAGGTCTAACAGAAATTCACCTCCAAAATGTAGCATTAAATTTCCCAGAAGTTCTATGTCGAGATGCCAACAAGATTCTGAGTCCTAATGTTACGTACCTAAAAACGTTTGGGTTTGAATCGAGACAGATAACAGCTCTGGTGGCTGGCTATCCCCCTGTCTTGATTAAGAGTACAACTAATTCTATAGGGCCGAGGATTAAGTTTTTAGAACAAGTGATGGGACGACGAATTGATGAAGCTGCTGAATATCCTGACTTCTTTAAGCATGGTTTGAAGAAAAGAATAGAGTTGAGGCAAAGACTTTTGAAACAAAAGAATGTAACTTGTGCCTTGAGTGAAATGCTGGATTGTAACCAGAAGAAATTTTTCCTGAAGTTTGGTTTTGTTGATCAACTTGCCTGAGTAACTTCTTCTAATTTTTTTATTTGTAGCTCAAAATGATTTTTTTGACGTATTTTTCGAGTTTGCTTTGTGTTTGATGAAGGCAGATAAATTAGGTGTCAATCTGCAGATGCCAATTCGGAAAGAAAGAATCCTGTCCGTCGTTCTAAAAGTATTTATAGCTTCCATTATCTGTTAATAATGTATTTCTATCAATCCTATTTAAAACATAAGGTGCCTGTATGCTGCATGCAAGTGATGTTCTTTTGACTAATTATAATTTTACAAGAAATATGAAAATTATTTTGGGCAGATGATGTCTGTTTAGTTTGCTTATTAAAATTCTGTTGGATAAATGCCCCTGGATGTGACTCGAACCGAGGTCTGTTGCCTGGTAAAGCTTTGCCCTAACCACAAGCTGCCTTTATTGGTCATTTGTTTTAGTGCTTTTTTTTTATTTACCATGTTGCCAACTTGTAACCATGCACTAATTCACGGGCCTAGAGAACTCCCCTACTCGTGGCATGGCAATATTTCTTATTGTGGGTTTCACGCTAAATTCTCGAATGTGCCCTAAAGACATCCCATATACAAGTATGGTGGCAAGCTTCCAACCTCCTTACGTTGTGCTTATATTCTATATCTTAACTTGTCAGCTGCATGTGAGGAAAGGCTGCTCCGGGGCTATGGCAACCTGGAGGTCGAACGGACGGTCCGTTACAACAAGCTCAAGAGTCGAACATAATTAATATCGTCCTTTACTTCACGAACTTCCTCAATCTCGTATTCAGAGTTTTTCGATTCAAGACATTCTTTACTACAGAGATTTCACCTTTTCGAGGAAATATAGTGAACACGTCCTTCTTATCTACAAGTTTTGCTGTCAAGTGATGAGAAAAGGCACGAGTGACAACTAATTTGTGAGTCTTTACCCTCATCAAACCTAAAGATCCCACTACCAATTTGCATCTTTTCATCTACTGATTTTACCCAGATAGTGAAGAAGCCGCGGTACGTGCAAATTAAATTTTGGGAGGGTATCAATCATCTTAATCTAACCATAATACTTTGGTAAAGCATTGTCCATCTCAGAGGATAATGGATTTCTCTGCATCGAAGTTGTAAAAGTCTGGCTCCGGAATTTCCAAATCTACAGGGCAATAAACAGGTGCGTCATTGCAGCAGGGATTTCTTCATGCCTTCTTGTTACGTGCAGTGACGGACGCTGATGGACGCGGACATTTTGAGTTAGATGGTACAATCACAATCAAACTTGCAAAGAAATTGTTGCCAATTTGTCAATCACAGTGTTGACGTTGATCGATAGTTTAGTCCGTCCTACTGTATAAAATCAAGTTGGTCCTTAAAAAATTATTATACCGCTGCAACTTCAAAGGAGCAAAAATCGCAGTTCAATCTTGTAGCGACCCGAAAATCTTTGATGTCATATCTCATAAGACACACGTCTAACTATTTTTACATTCATTTGGATCATTTGATGTCTACAATGTAGTTCTCAAAATGAGTTTCGAGATGACGTAAGCAATTTATGAATTCTATTATCGTACGATCGTCAAAGAATTTTTAAATTTAACAAGTTGAAATTCTCGAAATAATAGTTTGAAACGACCTATTTTGATGCGTTGTAACATTTGCTATGATTGGTTGTTTCATGCGCGTTAATTACGTGGAAAATTAGGTGGTGAACACTTCGAAATACTATTAAGAATGTAATATTTCGATTTTATTTGAAATTCCATAATGATCTTACAAATTGAGATAAAAATATATTTAAAAAATTGGTGTGATCCAATACGGGCAACTTTTTTTTTTTTTAAGTCAAATAAAAACAACATCGGTAATACCATTTCCTTTTGTAGCTCTTTAGATAAGAAGTAGCAAAATTCTTAATTCTTTCCTTAGTTTCTCCTTTTGAAAAAAAAAAAAAAACTCAATTTTGAAACTTAGTGGGTGGGTCATGTGACCCACCAAGCCCTATTGTGCATTTGTCATTGGCCATTAGAGATGTCAAGGTGACTTGTCGGCTCGAGCGGCTCGTGGCTCGGCCCGGAAAAACTCCAATTCAGGCCAATCCATGTGGCTCGTCAAACCTGCCACACGGGCCATTTTCGGCCTGTCACGAGACGAGCAAAGCCAAACTTTATTAAAAAAAATAGTATAAGCAATCGATTGTCTTAGAGACAGCTACCTACAACTAGCTGCCATCAGTAGGCAGCTACCTTGTCAAAGGTAGACTGCCTTTGACAAGGCAGATATCGTAAATTTGCCGTTTTTACAAAATTTTAAATTTGAAATTCAAATGTAGTTGAAACAGATACATTTTTTGCTATAAATTGCGAAAAAATTTTACCACTTCATATCAATTTATTTCAATCAGTCTCCAATTTTTTTACTCTAATATTCAGTATTCTAATTTCCAATTTATTTGCTCTAATCTCTATTTGAGTCGAATTTCATAAAAANCACTTCATATCAATTTATTTCAATCAGTCTCCAATTTTTTTACTCTAATATTCAGTATTCTAATTTCCAATTTATTTGCTCTAATCTCTATTTGAGTCGAATTTCATAAAAATTTTTAGTATTCTAGTTTCAATTTCTTTACTCTAATATTCAATATTCAGTTTCTTTTACTCTAATATGCAATATTTTTTTGCTATAATAACTATAGATAAATTTTACTAGTGATGAGATTAATTAGTTTAAGGGTAGTTCGAGTTTTCATCTGGCTACGATGCATCTCAAAATGTTCCAATTGTTTTGGAGAATATGGAAAAGAAAGAAGTACTTGACATTAAAAGGTTGAAAAATGAATCTTCAGATTGTTGGCAACAATGATACGTAAAAAAGTTGGGATTCAAAATGAGGTTGATATTTGGAATGCATATTGCAATTACAGTGGCAAAAAACTTAGTTGGAAGTATGGTTTAAACACAACACATTTAAATGGGCACATATTAAGAAGTTGCAAAACGAAACCAGTCGGTCTTGACTCGAAACAGACAAAACTAGTGTTTAACGGTTTTGATTCTACTCTTTCCACTTTTGTATATTTACAAGTTAGATTTCGCAAAGGAATGACTGCATACGCGACTGCAGAAGAGGTGTCGCTTATAATGATAAAGTCAATACACTTTACTCGGCTTATGCAAAATTTCTTCCAACCCAGGTATACTTCTTATTATAGAAATAATCTTCGTTTAGATAATATAAAATTATATAATAAAAAAACAAATTGCTATTGAAAGTCTAAAAACTTTTAATAGTGTTATATCGTTTACCTCTGATTTAAGGACCAGTGTTAATAAAAAAAGTTATATTGCGGCTACAACTCATTACATCGATCACCTATGGATTATGCATAAAATGATTATTGCATTAAGATGTAATGAAAGACAATATTCAATTGTATCAAAAATTACTTGCGATCTACTAACACCTCCGGTGTCAATGGTAGCATCGGAAGCTGCATTTTGTTTAGATGGTCGAGTTTTATGTGATGAATGATCAAGACTAAAAATAAGTTATATTGGAAGCTTTAATATGCTTAAAGACTGGGAATGTGCGGAATTACACCTTCAAAAACAAGTTGACAGTATAATGGCC
>CAIGRP010096028.1:0-13033 GCA_903798385.1 Fraxinus cuspidata | reverse complement strand
GCCTAGGGGAGGCTGCATCTGATCTTAAGAAAAAAATCAAAGTTCTACTTGATTTAAACTACAGAAAATGGAATCATAAAAAAAACACTTCTACAAAATAATAATCACACACACTAAGGTGAAGTGCGTGATTTCCTTGATTTACACCCCTAAGAAGCTGGTGCTTATAGAAAAATGCCAAATTAGTAGGATTTGCTGTCAAGAAGACCATTAATTTAATTCAGCGATTAAGTATGGAGACGGTTCAGTGCAAGAAAGAAAAATGAAGAGGGCGTCCTAACATTTTAATAAATTTAAAAGTCCAATCAGATTTTATTAAAGATTTAGCCCTAGTTTGACCATTATTCTTCATTTCCATTTATGCCCCCGCACGAGGTACGTAAAAATTTTCATTTTCATTCTTCTACTCATTTTTAACCACACATTTTTTCAATAAAATAGTATTTTCATCACATTAATAATTTTTCCTTCCTTTTCAGCCACATGTTCTTCCAAAATAACGTGGCTCAAACACACATTATATAAGTGATTTTTTCTTATTTTTTTGTCCAAATTATATAATCACATTTTTTATTGATAATATTTTATTTTTGTTATTTTACTAATATATCCTTATTTAATTTGTCTACTTATAACTAATGTGAGAATTGAAAATTAAATCATTCAATTTATCTACTACTTTCAACAATAATTTACTAATTGTTGATAATTAAATAAGGGTAAACTAGAAAAAATTTTGACAAAAATTACTTTTTCAATAACATTAAATAAGATTTCTTAATTCCTGTAAAAAAAAAAAAGAAATCATCCTATATAAATGGGTCGGAGAGAATATTATTTTGGAAAATAGAGTTTTGAAAAGTAATTTTTAAAAGAACACGTGGTTAAAAAGTGAAAAAAAAAATTGAATTTACATGCAAAATATTTTATTATATGAATATGTAGTTGAAAAGAGTTTGAACATAATGGTTGTCTAACAAGTTTATTAAATTTAAGTATCTCCAATCAGAATTATAATGACTTCAATATAATACTTCAAATATCTTCAATAATTCTCCAATTTATAATGATTTCATTGAGAGAGATTTCAAAAGATTTGAATAAATTTCGAGTTTAAAAATACACATAACAAATTCTTTTGATTTAATGGATTTTTATGGATTTTGTGGAATTCTATTTAAATTTACAAAATTCATTTAAATTTATAGTCTTCTAAAATTCATTAAAATATCAGTGGAAGACACCCTGTAAGTCTATAAACTGATAAATTTATCTTTGTTATTAGATAAAAAAATTAATAGCAAATAGAGTCCCAAAAAATTCAAAAGTGCAAAACGAATCCCAATTAAAAAATTTAAAAAGGAAAGAAATTTTGGAAAAAAAAAATCTCTTTCTTTGAACTAGGCCATCCCATTAGAAGCTAATATCATGTCGATCATAAACATTTCCATTTAGATGTCTCCTAAATTACAATCCATAAAATGCATTATAAATACTCTAATGTCTCAATATGGAACCGTATATTTTCTCAATTAGTTGAAGGAAGAATCTATCATTTCTAAGCCTCAAAAAAGAAAAAGAACAAGAAAACATATGGTGAAGAAAAATGAAGTTTGTGCAATGCAATAAATTTGTTGCATAATTTAAGTGACATGGTGCTCACGAGGCATCGGTTAGTATATGAAAATTTTGATTAAAGTTAAAATTAAACCATATGCTTCGATAAAAGAATATTGACCTTCGTTAAGACCAATCAAGAAATGATTAGCATTTTTCTGGGTGTTGTGTTGTATTCTTTTCGAACTCTAATAGCTCGAATATATTATTGAATTCATTCGAAATGTGAGTAAAAATAAAATTTGAGAAGAATAAGCCTTGGGTTTTGGTGAATTTTTCATCTATTCATTCTCTTTGATATTTCGATGGAAAAACTTTCAATTATGGCGGTCATGCTACAAGGCCCAATCTAAGTTGCACCTTGGTCCATCTAAGATATCAAAGCTCAAGTTTTTGCACAACAAAGTTATCCATTATCAGACACGATCTTAGGTTAAAAAATGCATAAATGCCAACAATGCCTCGGAAAAGTCGAGCTTTAGTGTATTCTATACTTCAGTTTTCAGCAACATAAGATTTTCTTGAAATTATATCGATGCAACTGAAATATGACAGACGTGAAATACATACGATCTGTTCAAGATTTCAAGAGACACAATGCTAAAAAAAGCATCGAGTATATAACAAAAAAAACGACATATACATTTTTTTTCTTAAGCACTTTCTATCATTTTTTCAAACTTTCCAATTCCAAAAAAAAAAAAATAGAAAAAGGAAAAACCAAACCAAAACTATATATGAAAAAATAATAGCCCGGTCCAGCCCTCGGCCCATTGAATTTTTTTAGTAGAATTTTTTTTTTATATAAAAAAAATTTTTCTTGTGTAATTTTTTTTTTAACGTATTAGCCCGGTTTATAATCCGGTCCTGAATCTGTCCCTACTTCTTGTAAAAAAGGTTCTTAAAAGTTATTTTAGATTAGATTAATCTAAAAGCTTTTCTAATAAAAAAACCATTTAAAAAAAATTATTTAAATATGTTCAAACACGGGATTAGAAATAACTCTTGCTTTGTTTGAAGTATCAGTGAAGAAGTGTCTATGCATGGAAGCTTGGGTTCAGAACTAGTTGGCTGAATGATGAGATTTGCTCATTAATATAACCCATTAATGGGATACTCGAAAATTTACCANGATTAGAAATAACTCTTGCTTTGTTTGAAGTATCAGTGAAGAAGTGTCTATGCATGGAAGCTTGGGTTCAGAACTAGTTGGCTGAATGATGAGATTTGCTCATTAATATAACCCATTAATGGGATACTCGAAAATTTACCATTTATACCCCACTGTTGATCCAATCAAAGTACTGAATAGGGATGGCGATAATTGTTAATTTTGATTCTTTCAGAATATTTTGCTGAAATTTACTGCAATAGTTACTGCTACTGTACCTACTATGAAGGTACAGTTTCTTCTTTCCCATCACCAACAGTACTCTCTGCATTCTTTTAAAGATGGAGCATAATATCTGAAATTAGATTCTCAAAAGGGAATTTACAAAAATGACCAACTTTATGTTTCTCTATTGAAAAAGTGTCTAATTTTGATAACTTTTGTAAAAATGATCAAATTTAATATCAAATTGTCTATTATATTCTCAATGAAAAATGAAGAGACTGTTCTTTTTGTATTTCAGTTTTGTGTTTTGAGTTTAGAATTCATTTTGTATTTTGTGTTTTTAGTGTATTTTGAGATTTTTGAAAATGTGTTCTTTTTGGCATTTTGAAAAATTATTTTGAAAATGTCCAAAACGTGTTTTGAAAATTTTAATTTGATTATAACTGAAAACATCCAAAATGACAAATATATCGTTTTGGGTTTTCTTTACAAATTTTCAACTTGTTTTCAAAGACGCATTTTCGAAAATGGGAAAGAGAACGCGTTTTCACTATTTCGAAAAATCGAAAATAGAAAACGGCTTGAAAATAGTAAAGAGAACATGCCCGAAGCATTTTTTTTCAATGTCACTAATTTCGAGAAAATAAGTAACTTTCATAAGAAGATACATTGATATTAGCTAATGAATTCATTTGTTTTTATTACATATTGGAAAAAATGAAGATGAAGTAGAAAATGCATTAATACTAAAAAATAATTATATGCTTCCAATTCATAAGAAAATCTTCATTTCGAAAGAATTAATCTTTTATCCAAATTTACAGTTGATTATGCTTTCCACAATTCTCGGTAGGAAGTAATTTTGTTTTGAAATCTTGTTTTTATTACTAAGTTGTGTTTAATAGTTGCTATTTTTGACATTTCATGACGTTCGACATTTTAAAAATTGTAATCGACATTTGGATCATGTTTATCTTTACACTTAACATTTCCTTTGTTTAAAATAAGATTTCGTTCTCAACATAAAAGTTCTCCACATTTCATAATATTCTTCACATTTTAAATGAACTTTTCGACATTTTATAAATGTTATACTTAACCACTTATATGGAGAAGTTGGTATTTAATGCATGATTATTTTTTAAAAAGATTAGCATAGATTATGAATTAAGTTATTATATGTCAATACAATTTTTAAGTATATAAAGAATTCTCTTAATTGTGGAATTTAAAATTGTTAATTAAAGCATTTTAGTCTATATTATAGTAAATTGGACATTGGAAAAAATTTGGACATTTTTACAAATGACCGTAGAAGTGGACACTTTTTGCAATCCTCTTCATAAAATTACTTTTTTTTTATAAAATAAGTAAATATCTATTTTTGAAGAACTTTGACATCAATTGCAATCAATCCAAGAAAAAAATAATAATAAAAAATTGAAAGTACTCGCTGATAACTTCCTGCACTTCATCAATGGCTATGATAAAAATTAAACAGAATAAATTCCAGATAAAATCATTTCAATTTTCTTGTAGCCAACAGAAGAAATAGGTAAACAAGACTACCCATATTTGGCCACATTTTGGCGGCTGCTGCATTTCACCATACCATGCTAGGCTGCTAGCCCGCCCGAGATATCGATCTACCAAAAACCTATCGAACTCGAATGTCAAAACCATAGACGTGACAAATATGAGACTCGAAAAGAACAGAAAAAACTAGAAAAACCGTATATTTCTAGTTTTATATTTTGCGAGGCATAGTTCAGCAAATGAGACCCTTCTGCAATTTTCAGAAAGCCACTTGGAGTGCATGTAACTAGGTTTCCTCCATGGAGGAATATGAAGACCTCTCTCTTTAAGGGACTGTTTGGCAGCAGAACAAACCAGATAAATTAACTTTTCCAGCTTTTTGTCAATCCCAACAAATATCGAAGGAAGAGAATTTATAAGTTCTTCATAACTTGATGTTGGCCTTGCTAATTCGAACTGTGACCTAAAATCTATGTCAACAATTAATCGAACAGGTTGGCCTCCATTTATGTTGTCTTTCCTCATCATCACATCAACATATTCATAATCATCTGTAAAATCGAACACTGCATAAACAAAGCCACAATGTCAGAACCATGTCTACACAGTTTTCATAAACAAGTTTTGGTTGTCTCTTATACTACGGGCTCGTTTGGCAGATTTTTTTAAAAAAATCAAAAGCTGCCTCTGATTCTATCAAGTTATTTTTGAACATGTTCGAATAATTTTCTAAACTCTCTATCTAACTAACCTAAGATAACTTTCTCAGAAACTCATCTACGGGAAATAGAACCAAAAACCATCTCTTTTGAAAGTGTAAAACTTTTAATCAAACCTGAAGGGCCCCTAAAAGGAGTGATCCAAGAAGTTGTACAAAAACGAGCTTCATAATGATCCATTTCCAATCTGAAAGCAATCCATTTCTTCAACTGGTTGACTTTCTCTATGGATTTCATATCTTTCAGATACAGCAAGATTTTCCCATATACCTCTCTCTCAGCATCAGTGGCATCTCCCAAGATTTCCTAAGAAAAAAAACACACAGAAATCAATAAAGAGAAGTTTCAAGGACTGGTTAATGAGGAAAATTACCTGTAAGGAGAAATAAGTTCGACTATGATCGATCTGAAGTGGTTCTGTAGAAGGAAAATAACAAGAATTTGCAACTTTAGGCTCTAAATCAACATAACCTTCAAACATCTGAGAAAAAATTTCTTCCGAGAAACTCATATGTCTTGCTTGTGTGTGTACTGTTTTTCTTCTTCGATTGAGACCCACTGCCACATATTATAAAGGCAGTATAACTGTTGAGAAGAGAAAGATAATTATTAGAAGTCACCATCAGATCAGCGTGTAATTAATTTTAATTTTTCTTTTTCCTTTTTACTACTTTTGGTACACACCAAGATCGATTCATTGAGTTATTTGGGGTAGATTTTGGTGATTTGATATGGGAGTATAATACACTGGGCTCTAGGTTATTCATTATTTTCTGTCAATAACTTCTCCCTAAACGCAGACAGACTTTAAAGGTCGTAAGTTATGAGGGACTACAAGTACATTCTGAATCACTCTGAACTCTATTTGCCACCTTGTAGGGGAGAGAGGTGTCAAATTGACGCGACTCGATTTTGAACATTTAACTCGGTTTGATGGTCATTATTTAACAAAAACAATTTTTGGAAAATGTAAAGGTAGAAAAATAAATTTGATTTAAGTACATAACACTTGTTCGATCTTTATTATTTTCAAAATAAAATTTTTTCTCTTTTTTTAACAACACATTCTTCAATAAAATATAGTTATTGTTTAGTGCACACTTTGAGAGTAAGAATGCATTTTTACTGTTGATGTGATGAAGAATATATGGTTAAAAAAGAAGAAAATGTTATTGATGTGATGAAAAATATTATTTTATTGAAGAATGTATAGTTGAAAATGAGTAAAAGAATGAGAATGAGATAAGTAATGTGGCTCAAACAGTGGGCATAATTACACGCAAACCCAACATTTTTCCTCAATTTTCAACAACACATTTTCCATCAATCTACTATTTCAAAATGTATTCTTAAGAAAAAATGGGGATCAACACAACTAATAGTTTATTGAGTAAATACGTGGTTGAAAATGAATGTGTAAAAAAAAAGAATTTTGAAAAAAAAAACCATCAAACATGAGTAACTTTACTTTAATAAATGATCGTATTTAGCCCTTATTTGGTGGGGATTAAAATTAGATTTTTATTAAATTTAGATAAAAGTTAATGGAACTTGTGGTTAAAAGTTGTGGAATCCATAAAATATGATATTAAAATTAATTTTTAACTTTGATTTATATTTAAATTTAAATTTTAATTAGTACCAATAAGATTTAGTGGGTGTTTGGTAGGGATTAAAATTAGATTTTTAGTAGATTGTGATAGAAATTTTTGAAATGTGCGGTTGAAAAACTGTGGAGATATGATTAGTATTAATGTATGATTTTGATTTAAATTAAAATCTGAAACAAACAGGCCTTAACATTTTTAAAATATGGGTCAATCCACATGATTGTACAGATAAAAATTGATTCTAGGAACATATAAGGTCGATCTACACCTTTTTTTTTTGTCAAGGCATGTACCACTACTCACATGTATAGATTTGTAGTTGTGTCATCTTAGTGGTTGTGGGATGGACATTCAAAATAAAATAATTATTCTAGTAAGTATTATATATATCTAACTTAACACTTACAAAATTGAATAATTAATATTTGACAGGTCAAGACAATTTAGCCCCCCGTTTGGTAATAATATTAATTTTAATTTTAATATAAGTTAAATTCAACAATTAATTTTAACAACGTATTTTATAGGGTCCAACAAATTTTCAACATTTTATCAAAATATATTAAAAATATAATTTTAATCTCTAGCGCACTGGCCCCATTGCTTTCCTTTTCTGTCTGCCCAAGACTTCTCCCGTGTAAATACAAGGTTTGAGGGGATAAGAATACGCAGACTTCTCCCATATAAAGACAAGGTTTGAGGGGATAAGAATATGAGATTGCATCTCTGCATATGGCTGGCTTTTATTTTTCTTAAATAAAATATCACTTCTAAATCTTTACAAAAAAGTAAAAATTCTCGTGTCAACCCTAAACAATGCTTGTTATTTGCTTTCCCCCCAAAAAAAAAAATCACAGTCCATGTTAGATTACATTGAAAATAATTGTTTTTTAAACATTAACTATTCTACTCGTGAAAGTGAATTATTCAACAATCCACTTAAACGTTGGAGATACTTTGAGGGAGTACAAGTACATCCTTAGAACGTAGTAGATGACCCCCTCTAACCACTACATGCCACTTTGATTAGAGTGCATTGTAGAGGTGTAAAACATGGAGTAAGATCGAAGCAACTCAATTTTGATCATCTAATTGAGCTAGTCAAATTGTGCTAAATTGATACAATTTGATTTTGAGGCGATCAAGTACTGTGTCGATTTAAAATAATTTGAAGGCATAAATTGATTTTAACAAATCAACGCAACTTGATTTCGAAGTGGTCAGTGAAAAACCTAATCTTGACCCATGAAAGTCTTCTTGACTAAATTATTTGAGCCCTATGGTCCAATTAGTCACGTAGGGGATATGAGCTTTTACTCGTTTTTTTTTTTTTCGATTTTTTAAAATATGCGTCAATTATGAATGCCACCGATCTTTGCAATCAGATCAGACACAACATGGAGACCATCTGTGTTGGACTCTTATTGTTATTGTGTCGAATTATTTAACTCTAAAGTTCTATCTTACAAGTCAAGAAATTTTTTAAATGCTCTGGTTATATAATCGCAAATTTTGTGTCATAAGGATAGTACAAGTGGAAAGCAACAAAGGTTTACTATGACAAATTGTTCCTTTAAAGTTAAAAATTGACTTATTAGCAGAAAATGTATTTGAATTCTAGCTTAATTTTTTTTTTTTTTTGTCTAAATTGTCACAATGGCTTATATAATTTCTTTTATATTTTCTAAGATAATTCATCCATTCTTAGTCGAAGAACAATAATCGTGATAAAAGCTGTAAGGATTTAGAAGTCTACAAATAGTCTTTTTTTTTTTCCCCGGCTATTTCGTTCTGAAATTTGTCCCAAAAATTGTGAAAAAATAAAAAATAAAAAATCATTGCACAATCTTTAAAACGTCAGCCAACACATGGTGGAACTTGGAAGGGTGTTCTTGGTCTCATTTTTTCACACTTTGGGCGAGTTGACAAGAAGATCAGCACAATTCGAGCACTGTTTCTTCGTCGCTCTATAGCTTGTGACGGCGATACATTAGATATTCCCTTGAAGACTTACCAAGATTGAACACTTAGGAAGAGAATTTATGTATAATGTTAAAAAGTAACCTTTTATTAGTTTTTCCTTAATTATTAGAAGTATGGGTAGGCTTTTTATCGTAACATAGGCTTCGATATTGAATCCAACGTATTTCTCTCTCTAATCGTGCTCTCCCTCTAGCATCCCTTCTCTCTTCTTCTATAATTCTAGCTCTTATTCGATTGCATCCGTCATCAACTTGTATTTTCACAAGTTGACAATTCCAACATCGTGAAATGACAAGTTTCATCAGCAGCATAAGTGTCTGCTGCCATGAAGTCTCATAAATAGATTGTATTGGCTCTTTTTTTATTTTATTCAACTTATATCCAATTTGAAATTAAAATCTGTTTGATAACATTCGAATATGTTTGATACATAGCATACTAGATTCACATAACATAAAATGTTAGTTGTCATACCCTATATGTCGTAACGAACATGTTTTTGATGCTATGATATGTTTGGATTCTTTGTAAAGTTGAATTTTTTTATACCATGAAATTGTTATGTAATGGACTAGATGACAAATTACATTGCTACTGTTTACATAAAAGCTATTGTGTTACATAGGTTGTACTTATATTCAGAGTCGAGAAATTCATACAAAATTGAGAAAAGGAAGACAAAAAACAAAAATGCTATTGTCAAATAATATGCATAAATTCCAACAAAGAAGTATAAATACAGATATTGTTTTAAAAAATCTAAGTCGAAGGTTAATCCAATCAAAACATTCCTGAGTTATTCATCAAACATAATTAACAAACAGTTCATTTATTAAACAAGTACGTCGTCGTCGTTGTAAAGCCTTTTCATCCACAATGTGAACAAAGTGCGTCGTATTAGACATATTAGAGGCTATGGTATGCACATAAAAACAATACTTACTTTTGAAAAATCAGATTGTTTTCCTCACAAAAACTGGTATTTGCATAATAAACTGAAAATTTTGCTCGAAAATAAACGTCGAAATTTCCGTACATCAGTTCTTCCTTCTTCAAAGAGCTTGTTTATATCATCTAATTGGGAAGACCAAAATTCCATTTGGTGTTGTTGATCTCTTCTTCACTCTAGCGGGATCTGTACTTTTCTCCAGTAACTGCTGAAGTTGCCATACTTTCATTGAATTGGTTTGTTATAATCACTAAGAATCCAACTATATCTTCTAGTAAAACTAGTAATAAACCAAATGAGTACTGTACATGGAACAAAATTTACCCAGTACGTACTCACGAGTAGCGGCTGCAGGTTTCTACATCAAAAAAAAATAAAAAATAAAACAATAAACGCGGTGAAAAAAGTCATGTAGCCAACAATGTTCACAACGTAGTAATGAATTTTGTTTTTAAATAAACGTAGAGATAACTTGCTAGAAAGTTAGGTTGACTAGATTCCCTCGAATGATTGATTCCAATTTTGTCTTTTATTTGACTTTTCCATTGACTTTTACTAAATAATGTAGCCAAGAATTCAGTGGCTTTTTGAATGTCTTTTTCCGTAGAGGGAGGAATAGTCAAGAAAAAAAAAATATCCAATCCTATTTCCTGAGGTGGTATTATTTGAGTAAATAATCCATGGCTAAATTTACTTGTACACACAAATTGTACACCCTAATTGACACCCTCACATGTCAAAAATTCGACAGTTGATTATAAAAAAGTGTTGTCAAGCTCAATATACCAAAACCTGCCAACTCACATGAGTGTAAACTAATGTGTCAAATTTTCTGTACATATAGCATCATCTATCATCTATAATCTATAAGTTAGATTTTTCTTTTGACGAGAGAAAGATTTTTACCCATTCAATGATATTTGTGTTATGACCCTGTTTGGTGTTGCTTAAAAATTAGATTAAAATTCTAGCCAAAATTAATAATTAATTTTAACCACAAATTAAATTTATCAACTTTTCAACAATATATTACATTTAAGTGTTATCAAAATCTACTGAAAAAATATTTTCAGCAATGTCAAACAAGGGATATATAACAATCAATCAAGAATAGTCCTATCCTCACCAAGCTTAACTTCTCAGCTCAAGAAAATATGGCAATTTCAGCAGCAAGTGGAGACAAGTATAGACACCATTTGAAATGAGATCAAGAACACCAAATGGACTTTGGTCCTCCCAATTATGATACTACAAAGCTCTTTGAAGAAGGAAGAACTAACATATGCAATTTTTTACACTTACTTTTCGAGTTTTTGTAACAAAAATTTCATGTTATTATGCAACTATAAGTTTTCTATGCAAGTAGACTCTAGTAATAAGAACTTTTTGTGAAAAATACGATTCGATTCTTCAAATATAAATAATATTTTTATGTACATGTAGGGGGATTGAGATTCCATCCAAAATGTTAACGTATTAGATGCAATAATCCAATTCTTTATAATCTCATCATCTATCTTCTAACCAATAAGGGACTTTGTTCTCACACTTCCAATAATCTTCCATCGAATGAAGTATCGTATCATTTCGATCCCTCTCAAGAAATAGTGCATCCATCTCTTACTCAAACTAATAAGGATTACATACTTCTTCAAGACCTAACCCTTTTAATGTGTCAATGGTCACCGACTTGAGAGCCAACCACGACTTTTTCCATTTATTGCGATCTTCTAACTCAAGACCCACCACCTTCACTCAATTGCAACGAGCAATCCGTCTTGTGCATCCACGTGGCTAAGTTCAGGGCCTAGCTCCGATACCTCTTTTATGGAATTGGAGTTCCATCCCACGCACATCATTTGTCCATGTCTAACTGATACGGGACTTTGTTCCTACTGGTATATTGTTTTGTTTTCTTTTAAAACTAAATTTTAACCATAATGAATATGCATCTTGTAGAAATCTGGATTCGAATACCAACATCTTTGAGGTTCTACGATCCTGAGGAGGAAACGGATGATTCATCACAAGAACTTTTCAGAACAACATTCCCATGTGGATTTGCACCGGAATTTACTGAAGCGACACCTTCTGGCTGCCCTTTCATGTCTACCTAATGGGATTGCTTTGTGGATGAAGAAGCTTTGCTACAAACTATGAACTTTCTTTATGTTGAATTGTATGTTAATTATGTTTGATGAATAAACTAGGAATGCTTTGAATTGATTGACACTTTGTACCATAAAAAAATGACATTCCTCCAAGATTTTTAAATATTAGGCTGTATTTATATTTCTTTGTTGGATTTAATGCATATAATTTTGACAAAAGTCTTTCTGGTTTTTGTCTTCCTTTTTAAATCCTGAATATATTACTTGTTTAACGCGCAGGTAACTTTTATGTAAAACGTAGTCATTCAAAGAGAGAAGACAATTTATAATATTAAAGACTTGTTACGTATTTTATACTAGACATGATTTGATATTGTATCAAGGGTGTCTTGAATTTATCGCGCGAAGTTTCCTTTCTAATAACCAAATAGAACAGACGAAAAAAAAGAAAGGGCTAAATTATCTTCTAATTTCTTACTTACATATTAGCTTTTAAGAGACGTGACTCGAAGAAAATATCAATTTCAGTCTCCTTGTTAATCGTTGAATTATATTGTACTGTCTACTTATAAAACTTGATGGGGTTAGGACTTGTAACTGTCATTTCATGGGAAACTTGAAGTATTATCATCTAATCTTAATTTAAAGTTTTTTAACACTAAGAAATTGGGGATTTTCGAACATTATGATCATGGGATATAAATATTTATGTCAACAGGGATAAATTGATTTTCACAGTTAATTTAGCTTGTCGACGGGAACAATTGATATGTGCAATTATAAGCTGAAGGCAAACCTCAAATTTGAAACAGATTTTACGCTAATGTGTTAGGCATTTAGACCTTTATACTAATAATTTCACTTCTAATCACTGCTATTATAAAAGAGGAATCCCCTGATCACTGTTCATTTTTGTCACACGATTTTTCACATTTACCCTGTTTCATTGTAGTTTTGATACAGTGGTAAATATATATTTGTTGACTAATTGGTATTCCAATTGATATTTTATATAAATATCTTTTATAAATATCTCTTATAACCGACTTCATCTCTCATGTAAAAATCATATTTTTTTCATGCATATATAAGGTAATCATGTTCTCTTTTCTCTCTTCTCACAAGAATAAATCCGGCTCCAAACTAAATTCTCGTGCAGCACAAAAAGTAAG
>CAIGRP010096009.1:0-17276 GCA_903798385.1 Fraxinus cuspidata | reverse complement strand
TTAACAAATGTAAGAGAAATTATTTCATGCTTTATTAATATCCTTACACACTCGTGTCTTAGACTCATGCATCTAGACTTTTCATTATATACTTTGCTATAAGCTCGAGTATGAGTAGCTTGACTATCACACAAGATAGGTATTGAAGAACTATCCTTTATATCTAAAGTTGTTTCATATAATAAATCTCTTAGCCACTCAGCTTCTATTCTAGTTTCGACCAATGCTACAAACTCCGACTCGATAGTTGAGTGAGTAATGCAAGTTTGTTTTTTAGACTTCCAAGAAACTATACCTCTTCTAAGAGTAAATACCCAACCTGAAGTTGATTTATTTTCTCATGCACTCGATATCCAACTAGAATCAGTATCCTTCCAAGATTTTAGGGAATCTTGTATATTGTAGCCCAAGATCTTTGGTTTTCTTCAAATAACCAAGAACCCTACCGATGTCCTTCCAATGTTCGGAACTTGGATTGCTAGTAAACCTACTTAGTTTACTCACGGTAAATTCTACATCAGGTCTTGTACATTGTGTTTCATACATAAGACTTCTAGTTGCACTTGCATATTCTATTTGAGTTATTGCTCTTCCATCGTTTTTTATCAATTTGATACTTGGATCTAACGAGGTATTAGCCTCTTTAATGTGAAAGTGTTTGAACGTATTTATCACATTTTCAACATAATGTGATTGACTCAATGTGAAACCCATACTATCCTTTTTTAATTTTGATACCAAGGATAATATCCACTTGTCCAAGATATTTCATTTTGAATATGGAGGATAGGAACCTCTTCGTTCCTTTGATTTCATCTATATTGTTGGTAATGATTAACATATCATCAACATATAGACATATTATTGTGATGATATTATATCTTATTTTAGTAGATAGATATTTGTCTACCAAATTATGATTAAAACCCTTAGACATTACTTTGAAGTCAAATTTCTCGTGCCACTTTTTAGAGGGCCTTTTTAAATCCATATAAGGATTTGATTATTTTACGCACCTTATATTCATTTTTCAATAGAATGAACCCTTCTGATTGTTCCTTAAAAACCTCATTCTCGAGATCTCCATTTAAGAATGTTGTCTTGAGATCCATTTGTTGAACAAGCAAATCATAAATAGATGCTAGTGCAAACACGATCCTTATTGAAGTTATTCCAGCCACATGTGCATATGCGTCAAAGTAATCTATTCCTTCCTTTTGGCGATACCCTTTAGCTACTAATCTAGCTTTATAGGTACTGAGTGTTCCATCGGAATTATATTTCCTTCTAAACACCTATTTACAACCAATGAATTTAGAACATTTTGGTAAATCAACTATTTTCCAAGTATTATTTGAAATAATAGAATCTATTTCATTATTTATTGCTTCTTTCTAAAATATGCAATCTCTAGAAGACAGTGCTTCCTTTTAGATTTTAGGATCACTTTCGACTTGAAGAACAAAGGAAATTGTTCTTGTAACATCCTTCATATATCCCTCTACTAGGTTTAATGAAATAAGTTGGGGATCTAATCCATCTGATCTTAAACCTTTTTCTTTTCTAACTCTCTTACTTTTTCGAGGTTTACTTTCAACAACTCTTGTAGATGTATCTCTTTGTGATTCTTTGGAAGTCAGAATGTCTACATTAGTTTCATTTTGAGAATTTCTTGTTGCTAATACATTCTCAAAGAACTCTACATCCCTTGATTATATTATAACATTCGATTATAGGTTTAATAACCTCATAGGCCTTGCTATTTGAATAATATCCCACAAAGGCACACTTAATACCTTTAGGTCCTAATTTAGTTCTCTTAGGATCCATATTCTTATAGTAAGCAAAACACCCCAATACTAAAATAATTGATATTTGGTTTCCTACCTTTCTGTATTTCATATGGAGAAACCTTATTCTTTTTTCAAAGGAATCCTATTTAAGCACTAAGTAAGGCTTCACCCTATAAGTTATATGGTAATCCATAATTCAATAACATGGTATTTACCATATCTAAGAATGTCCTATTCTTTCTTTTAGCTAAACCATATAAGTTCAAGTAAAAAAAAAGTCAAATGATCGTCGGCTTTCAAAAAGTTAAAATCTCTTTTGAGCCAACCTGGAAAAAAAAGCCCTACATGTGAAATACATGTTGCCCAACCCTAGGGCGCCGCCATAAGGAGGCGGCAACCCTGTTCCACCATGGACGGCTGGGAAGCCAACCTTTTCTAATATTGTTGTGGATCGGCCACTACCATTTCCGAAAGTGAAGATACCATTGAAAGATCCGAGATTAGTACAAGGAAAGATCTGCTTCATCTTCACAGAGGAGGAGATTGACAAAACCGCTGAACCGTTCAGATTTTCAGTTGTGCTGAAATTCTTACATAGGCAATCTTTACTGGATATTATTCAAAGTTTTATTAAAAATTGTTTGGGGATTGAAATCTATGCCGATTGTGCGACAATTGATGAAAGCAAGGAACGTGCTAGTTCGACTAACCAATGAGGAAGATTTTATTACGAATTTGACTATGGAGGGCAAGGAGATACAAGGCATTCCCTATAACATATTTCACTGGACTCCAAATTTTAACAAGGAGGAGGATTCTTCAAGAGTTCTGGTATGGGTGCGATTATCAGGCCTTCCACCAAACTTCTATCAAGCTTCTACCTTATAAAGCTTTGCCTCGATCATGGGCACCTTTTTGAAAATAGATAATGCCATGTCTTGTGTCACTAGACCGGAGGAAGCCATATTCTGTGTTGAGTTGGATATATCGAAACCACAAGCGCAGTCTTTTTGGATTGGTCACCTAATGGGGAAGAATAGTCATTGCCAGGAAATTATCTATGAGAACTTGCATTTATTTTGTGCTTCATGTCGTCATAACTTTAAACTATAGAGTGGGTGGAATACAAAAACATGTGCTGGAGAAACCAGAGAATAACAGGGGCGGGAATTTAAAAGTTTGGTGCAAAGTGGAAGGAAAGAAAGCAGTGGAGGAACCTGTCCATTTAGATCTCAATGAAAGGGAAAAACTTAGAGCTCGAAGGCTTGAAATCATTGAAGGGAAAAAGAAAGACATATCCAATAAAAATGAAAAAAAAGGCGTGGTACAGTAACATGGTCGGTGAATTAAACTTGAAGGAACAATTTGATCAAAAGGCACCTGGAAGTAGTTCTCATTCACATGTGCAGTCGATTAATTCAGTTCAATTGATAGACACCAATAAAACCACGGGGCCCGATGTTGATAATGAATGGGCAACCTTTCCAAAGGGGGATCAGTGAAATAATCTCATAAAATGCTGAAGAATGATGCTTTTTCTTACCCGAAAAATTTAAAAATAATTGATGCTGGGTTTGAGAATGAAATGTGTTGTTTTGATAATGATTCGAAGGAGGTGCAAATATATGGTTACCTACACAATGCTAACTTGCAAGCTTTGTTAGAAGGAGAAGATGGAGATGAACTAGCGGAATTGGCTCCAAAACAATATTAGACTAACGGTGAGAACAATGAGTCATGCTTGAAGCGCAGGTGATCCAAATCAAAATCAATGAAGCTAATCATCCCTAAGATTACTAGGTCCCAGAAACCTTATTAACTATGAATGTACTAATTTGGAATATTAGAAGAGTGGTGTCAACGAAAAGTCATCTTTTACAAATTAATAAAAAATATAAACCAGAGGTTGTAGCTCTTTTGGAATCGTTTGTACGAGTAGATCGTATCCACAATTGGAAGCGTAAATTACAAATAGAAAATTCTTGTTCAAATGTCATGGAAGGTGGGAAAGTCTTGCTATTTTGGAGGAATGAATTGAAATTTGATTTGTTAGTGGCATCTGATCAGGAAATTTCACACATTTTTCTTAAGGAAGGAAAAATAATGTTTGTTACATTTGTGTATGCTAATTATTTTTGGAATAGGCTTAGAGAACTTTGGGAGCAGATTCGGAATATGCCAGTGATATGGAACCATGGCTTATTGGTGGTGATTTTGATGTTGCTTGAGCAAATGAGGAAAAAGTGGGAGGGCTTTTTTTTCTAGAGACGTCCAAAGCAGGAATTTAACCAATGTATTCAGGAATGTGGCCTGGTAGATTTACCTTTCGAAGGTAGTTGCCTAACTTGGTGTAATGGTAGAGAAGGTAGGAGAAGGATTTGGGCTCGGCTAGATAGAGTACTGGTGAACCCCATTTTCTTGGAACAATTTAGTTCGTCAAAGTTGGTTAATATGGCTCGCTCATTATCTGACCATTGTATAATGCTGATCAAATTGAATAATAGAGCTCATGAGTATGTTTTAAGACCTTTTAAATTTTAGCGCATGTGATGTTTGCATGGGGCCTGCTATCTCTCATTAAACAATGTTGGCAAAATGAGCTCTTTGGGCGTCCAATGGTCTGTGTGGGGTGCAAGCTTAAGGATTTAAAAAAGGAGCTTAAAAGGTGGAATGTAGAGGTGTTTGGTCGGTGGAACAAGAAATGGCCAAACTGGAAAATCAAATGATGATGCTAGAAAATTTAGTCATACAAGAATATTTTGAGGAGGACGTGGAAGCTGAGATTATCAGAGTTTGTTTCACATATATTAGAAAGTATGAATAGTTTGGAAGTGATAGGTAAGAAAACGGTTGAATTTATCACTTGCCAATTAAAGAGAATTGAAAATGGGTTAATTGGCTAACTATAGTTTCATTCCTTATGTTATACGTGTGTGTGTGTGTGTACAAATATTAAATGTATATGAATATAATTTGAGATTTAATGCAACATTTCAGCCTACCAATTATGAGATTTAATGCCTTGACTATTCAACCGAACTATGAAAGCGTGTGTGAGTATGATTTAAGGGAAATGAAATGAATTGGGTTTTTAAATTTAAATTATCACTCTTGATTCCTAAACTTTATTAAGTTAACAAAGTAGGGGATAACATAAATCCTCAATTAGAACTTAATAGACTATATTTTACCTATACTTAGGTCATTTTGAAAAATAACGCGTACGCAAGCAAGAGGCCAGGGGCAGGCTAGTGACAGCAATGGATGCTTCCTTTAATGAAGGTTACTAAGTTTGGCACGTAACACTTCACTCACAATCTCTCATCTTTTATAAATAAGATCTTTTGGACATCCATTATGCATTCCATATCATTTTCATTGAGCATACATCAAAATCTCTTTCAAAAACTCTACAAATATCATTCCAAAAATCATTTTCATGTAGAGGGAAAAAATTTCGTTCGAGTTCACTGCTGCTTGTGGTTTGAAGTGCTGCTACCACAAATTTTATCTATTGTATCTTGTAAGACAAATACTATAATCCGTTATCACAATTGCGAGGCAGTTTTGTCTTTAGGAGAAAGTGTTAATCACTTGCCTAGGATTTCATTCTTCATTTTCGTTTCATTTTCTTTCTTTTTTTCATCTTATAGGTTACATAGAGTTTAATTACCCTTCTACAAAGTAAACTTAACCATTACTTTGTCAATTAACAAACAACCATTTCACTAAACATATCATCAACAATCTTAAGACAAAAATTTTGTGTGGTTGTTTGTTGAAAACAAATCATTTCTATTCATCCTTGGGATTAGTTTTCATGTGCTATTCATTTCTATCATTTTATGCATTGAATTTCTATTCATAACAGATATGAATACTATTGGGATTACTTCAAGTCAAGCAATGAATGGTACAAACTACATGGTTTCGCACTTGGCTATACCTATACCAAACTCTCATATCATAAATGGGAAGCATGGGAAAAGTTTAGAATGTGAACTTTAAAAGATGGCAACAAAATATGTTGTTCTATTTTACTAATTTGAGTTTGGCAAAGTTCTTAAAAGAGACCGTTCCTACTGTACAAGACGGAGAAAATAATCGTAAGTCATTTACTTTGGATACAGAAATCACTTTGCAAAAATTACATCCTGAATGGATTGGACAATACACTTTATGAAGTATATAGTTCGATGGACTCGGCCAAGGATTTATGGGATTCATTTGAGAAATGTACAAGACCGAGGATGCTAGAACAAAGAAATTCATTATTGATAAGTTTTTGGACTACTAAATGATAGACTCCAAAACCGTAATAAGTCAAGTACAAGAACTTCAAGTTCTACTTTATGACAGACATACAGAAAAGATGAAATTGAGTGAATCCTTCCAAGTTACAACCATCATTGAGAAACTCCCTTCTATGTGCAGAGATTTCAAGAAGTATCTCAAGCACAAGCGCAAGGGGATGAACGTGGAGGGATTGATAGTTCATTTGTGGATTGAGGAAGACAATAGAAACATTGAAAAAAAATCTACTGTTTAACTTGGAGCAAAATTTGTTGAAATTTGTTCAATTGTTTCAACAAGAAGTGTAAGATCTCTTGTGTTGTACAAAAAAGAGATAACTCCAAGAATGAGGCAACTGTTACAAATGTGGAGAAGTCAGACATCATTCAAACTAATTTCAAAAGTCGAAGAAGACTACACAAACAAATAAGGTTGAAAGATACATCATTTCAAAAAACGTTCAAGAGATGAGTCTATCTGCAGTTGATTCTGAATATAACATGGTTACTAATCCAATGGACTGGTGGGTCGACCCTAGTGCTATCCACCATATTTGGACAGATAAGACAATGTTCTCAAACTATCATGAATTGAAAGGAGAACAACTATTCATGGGAAACTCTGCAAGTTCGAAGGTTGAAAGACTTGGAAAGATCACATTGAAAATGACTTCTGAGAAAAAACTAGTCCTCAATAATGTACTCTATATGCTAGATATTTGCAAGAACCTAATTTTAGGGTTTCTACTTAGCAAGAATGACTTTAAACTTGTATTTGTATCATACAAGTTTATAATCACCAAAAATGATATATATGTTGGTAATGGCAATCTTAGCAAATGAATGTTCAAATCCTTACAATTTTACCAAAAGGAATTATGAATAAAAACTCTAATTCTATTTATATAATTGAGTTGTCTTGTTTATGGAATAGTTAATTAGGACACGTCAATTACAAATCTATGCACAAATTAATGAATCAAAGTTTAATTTCGACGCTTAAAATTGATCCTAATCATAAATGTGAAGTATGTGTTAAAGCAAAGTTAGTCAAAATACATTTTCACTCAGTTCAATGGAACACGACACATTTAGAGTTAATACACAGCGATATATGTGACTTGAAATTTGTTCAAACTAAAGGTGGTAAAAAATATTTTATAACTTTCATTGATGATTATACAAAGTATTGTTTTATCTTTCTACAACGAAGTGAAGATAAATCTTTAGATGTATTCAAACATTATAAGACGGAAGTTTAGAATCAACTTGGTAAATGAATAAAGAATATTCATAGTGATAGAGGTGGTGAATACATGGCAATGTTTGAAAAATATTGTTCCGAGCGTGGAATCATTTATCAAACAACACACATTACTCACCTCAATTGAATAGTGTTGCTGAATACAATAATCGAACTCTTAAAGAGATGATGAACGCAATATTTATAAGTTTAGATCTACCCTAGAACTAGTGAGGGGAATCTATTCTATCAGTAAATAGAATTCTTAACAAGATACCCCTCAAGAAAATAGAAGAAACTCCATATGAACTATGGAAATGTCATCTTCCTTCCCACCAACACTCGAAAGTGTGGGGCTTGTTTGGCTAATGTTGAAGTACCTAAGCCTAAACAAGTGAAAATTGGTCCTAAAATGATTGATTACATATTTTTTTGATATGCCAATAATAGTAGTTTATATCATTTCCTTGTCCATAAATCTAAAAAATAAGAAGGAACCATAATTGAATCGAGAAATACATCATTCTCCAAAAATGTTTTCCATGTGAAGACAAGAAAAATACATATTAAAATAAAAGAACTTATAATACCACGAATAAAACTTCAAATAAGTAATAAAAAAGGCAAAAAGGGCTAGAATATCTTTTTCTTTTGACCCAGATCTTTTAACCTATATGGTAGAAAATGATTCAAAAACTTTCGATGAAGCACTGTTTACATCGGAAACACCGCATTGAAAAAAAGCTGTCAATAGTGAGATAGATTTTATAATGCAAAACCATACTTGGGAGTTAGTTGATTTACCTCCCAGAAATAAGTATTTAGGATGTAAATGGATCTTCAAAAAGAAACAAAAACCAGATGGGTCCATTAACAAATATAAGGCTAAATCGGTTGCCAAATGATATAGACTAAAGGAAGGACTTGACTTCTTTGATAGCTACTTACCTGTGACTAGAATCACTTCAATAAGGTTGTTAATTGCAATTGTAACATTACATAACCTTGAGATTCATCAAATGGATGTAAAGAGTGCATTCCTAAATGGTGAGTTATAAGAGAATATATACATGGAACAACCCAAATGGTTCATATCTCCTAATCACAAATAAAAGGTTTGTAAGCTGGTTAAATCCTTGTATGGATTGAAGGAAGCTCCTAAACAATGACACCAAAAATTTGACAAAACGATGGATTTAAGATAAACGAGTGTAACAAGTGTGTATGCATAAAACATACACCAAAAACCTATGTGATTGTATGTTGTAGATGACAAGTTCATAATGACCAATAGTCACAAAATAATGCTAAACACCAAGAGAATGTTAATAAAATATTTTGACATGAAATACTTGAGTATGGCTGATATGATATTAGGGATTAAGATCTCTAGAACATCGAAAGAATTATACTTCCCAATCTCACTACATTGAGAGTATACTTAAAAGGTATAATGCACTTGAATTGACATAAATTTACATTTAGTCAAAAATTCGGGTAAATGTGTCACCACTAAAGTATTCAGAGATCACATGCATCTAATGTAAATTACAAACTGCACTCAGTCGGACATAAAATTTGCTGCAAATAAACTTAGTAGATTTACAAGTTATCAACGCCATGATTATTGGAAGGCTTTTTAACAAGGATTATTAGGTACTTGAAGTATATCTTAACCTATGGATTACACTTCACAAAATATTCCATAATATTGGAAGGATATCGTGATGCGAATTAGATATTAAACATGAAAAATTCTAAGTCTACTAGTGGTTATGTATTTATTATTGGTAGAGTTATTGTATCATAGAAGTCGACAAACCAAATGTGTATAACTCGATCAACGATGAAATAGGAGTTTACTGTTTTGGACAAAGTTAGAGAAGAAGTATAATGGCTTCGTAACTTCTTGGAAGATATTCCATGTTGGCCTAAGCCAGTACCTGTAATAAGTATACATTGTGATAGTCAGTTGGCTATTAGAAGGGCTCAAAGCAACATATATAATGGTAAGTCTAGACATATACGCTGTAGACAGAATACCATTAAGCAATTGATATCTAATGGTATCATATACATACATTATGTGAAATCAAAGGTGAACATCATGGATCCATCTACAAAAGGTTTATCGAGAGATCAAGTACGTTGCCTATTGAAAGGAATGAGACCAATGCCTACTACGTAAGAATCTTTATACTGGTAACCCTACCTTGTTGACTGGAGATCCCAAGATCTTGGTTCAAGAAGACAACTAAGTTATGAAAATTCTATGAAGCACTTGGAAAATATTTTCTAATTCATTCCTTTGATAATTAAAGTGATTTCTACATAATGTTAAATGTTAAGATATGCTTTAAATTATTCCTATATCATGATTAAGTAAAATTGGAGTAAGGCAGAATACTTTTAATAAGCGGTCACCTTTGTAAGTGTGAAGTAGGGCCGCTTCGACGAAAATTGTTCATAAGCTGAAATTTTCTAAAATGCTAATGAAACCCAAGGGTGGCACATGGCCAAAATGAACCAAGTCATGAAAACCATGAACGATTTAGGAAAGATGTCGTGTAAATATTATAGTCTTGGTTTACACCAACTACTAAATGGTTCAAGATATCACGTTTACCAACTAGCCAAGAAAATCCGATAGTATTTCACTAAAGAAAGTTCAAAATCCGAAGCTACCTTACCTGATCCAGTGTTTTTCTCCCCTCTCTATCTCTCTCTCTCTCTATGATGCATCGTATTTTTACATAACATGAACATATTTGAATTTTCATTCATGTAAGGGATTGGAATTTGGTCTAAAGATTGAAAATTTTGATTAAGTATAAAACTTGAAAAGTGATTTTGTATTAACTTCGACTAAATATTTAGATTTGATTCAACAGTTAAATTATAAATATGAATAGAATAACTTGTTCTAGCAATCAATTTGATCGTCATGGTATATTTGAAATCTCAAAATTAATTCCAGATGAATGAGAAATTGTGGTCCAAATTTGGAAAGAAAAGAGGAAAAAACTGGTAATGAAATTGCCTAACTCTATCTCTCGCCTAACGCTCAAGCGACGAGAGGAGAAAATTTTTTTGTCAATAGGTGTCACTGATGCTCGAGCGAGAAGTCAGAGATAGCAAGGAAAGGTTGCTAAGTTTGGTGCGTGACATTTCACTCGTATCTTCTCTTCTTCTATAAATAGGACCCTTTGGACATTCATTATACATCACACATCATTTGCATTGAGCAGTACAATCTCTTGCAAAAACTCTCCAAAAATCATTTTCTTGTAGAGGGAAATAATTTCATTTGAATTCACTGTTGCTTATGTTTTGAAGTGCTTTTACCAAAAGTTATATCCATTGTATCTTGGGAGACAAGTGACATAATCCATTAGAATCTTTATGGGGCATTTTTATCTTAAAAGGAAAGTGTTAATCACTTCTCTCAGATTTCATTCTTCACTTTCTTTTTTCGTTTATCTTATAATTTTCATACAGTTTAATTATGATCCTATGAATTAACTTAACCATCAATTTGTCAATTAAACAAACAATCGTTTCACTAAACATATCACCAACATGAGCTTCATATGATGTTTAGTGATGAGAATGTAAATGCATGTTTTATAATGTAAATATATTATACTGACCAATCATGTTTAATACTCTGCATACTAAATATAAAGTAAAATAGTGATGGATCAACTGGAACAAAGAAAATGGATTTATGCAGTCAACCCTCAACTCTATCGTGAATATGTCTCTCTTCGTATAAGACTTGTAGGGGACAATTTGGAAAATTGTAAGTTTTAATTATTATTTTATTGCCTAGCTTCAAAAAAATATCTTAGTTAAGTTCTGCTCCCACTAGATTGGAGCCTTCGCTAAGCACACAATTGGTGGTATGTCTGACACATTTTGGCACCTCTACACTCTCAATCAAACAATTTTTTATTTGCAACTTTATAATAAATTTTTTCGAAGACAAGAATCTATACGAAGCCCTAAAACCTTTTTACGGAATATGTCAAGATATTTTTAAAAATAAAAAAATGAATCATTTCTTGATTTGTGCTTATTATCCTTTGTGCAGGACCATGCAAACACATGGATTGTTTGCCACCAATTATAACCTCACAAAGGAAACACTAGATCATCCATAACATGATAAACAAAGTCCTGAACTTTCTATAAAAGGAAACAAGAAGAGAGTCTTCCACTCAGGCATCAATAAAAATTTCATTTCATCTCCTTTACTCATGAAAATAGAGTTGTCAATTAAGCTTTTTGCAATGCTGTCCCTCTCATTGTATGTTTCCATGTCCACTAGTTTGAAATTTATTCAACTCTATAGCTTGTAACTTCTTTAATTAGCCACTACATGTCTATAATCATGCTTTCATGTTCATTTCCAAAATATATTCCAGATTTTTATATGAGATTACTAGAAAATGTTTAATTTCATAGCAAAGCCTTTGTATTTGTTTATGTTAGAGTTTATGTATAAAACTGTATTTTGTACATTTACTTAATCAAACAAGTGTTATTAACACAGCGTTTCCTCTATTCTTGTACTAAGTAGATATTGGTAGTCCTCTTACAGTGGATGCCCAATGTTGTGAATCAGAAATTTGTAGTAAATGTTTCATGTTACAAGAATACAGAATAATGTAAACTTTACTTCTTACAGTAAGAACATAAACAAATAGAAAATGAAAACTATAGAAATATATTAAGAGCTGCAAATACTATAAACCTGCAAAAGACTTCTATGTACACATTTTCCTTAAAACATATTTGCCCCCTCACTATAGGTACTTGAGGTTTAGTTCGGACATTTGTCTCCTAGGATACAATGAAGGAACCGGTAGAATTTGGGTCAGAGCAACACCACCAAGCCTTAGATGAAAAGAAAATTTTCTGAGAACTGGAATTGGAAATTATGCAGAAGAGTGTGTAATTTTTCTTGTGTTGAATAATGGAAAAACGAGCTTAGTTATAGACTTGACCCTCATAAACGGTGAGTAAATGAATCCATTTACTTAATACTATAATGGCAACAACCATAGGAGTTTCAAAAGTTTCAGAAGTTAAAAATTCAATAGGAGAAGGCAAAAATTTGCAAAACGTGGACACTTCTAAGAGGCTAATTTTTGCTCTGTTCGGTCCAACATTTGTATACGCAGGTCGCGTCCGTATAAAAGTTTAAGGCTCAATGTACAATATTGGTCATTCATTTGCACTCTCCCTACGTACGCATATGGAGAGAGCATCTATACTACACATGATTACATCCTGCCAAAGCATAACAATATATAAATTGCTACTTGCTTTCATCAACTTCCTATGTGGGATAAACTTAAATATAGTTTTCCCTCTAAATTAAATCATCTTTCAATGGTACATTTTTAATTCCAATTTCCCATT
This sequence comes from Fraxinus cuspidata, assembly GCA_903798385.1. Lineage (NCBI taxonomy): Eukaryota > Viridiplantae > Streptophyta > Magnoliopsida > Lamiales > Oleaceae > Fraxinus > Fraxinus cuspidata. The sequence goes on along the minus strand of CAIGRP010096009.1, from coordinate 4,521 downwards.
CACCCGTTTATCATTTTTGACAACTAAACATATGATTTCAATGTTCTCACAGAGAAGAACATGGAACAACTTTGATATTCCAAATTAAACCAACAGGTCCCACCTAAAGTTGTGCCAAAAGTAAGCTCAATAAAGTCATTTTTCCAAAAATCCCCCAACATAAATGAAAATTGGGATGGCATAGGAATGTGACACATAAAGACTTGGTGATATAGTTCAATGGTTGAAACCTATATAGGATAAGTAGGTATTACCCTTTGAACCTACCCTTGTGAAAGCATATTTACTTTACTAGCTGACTAGTACAGTGCTATCTTTGAACTATTCTGTCATTTAAGCAAATGATGTCACAATTCATTTCCCATTATTATGATTATTTTTTTGCCATAAACATATGCATGTTTCTGTGAGAGTACCTAAGAATTAAGCTCCGTGCAATTTTCTTATGCCCAACTTCTCTTTCATATAGGTGATTCCTTATTACAATTAACCCGCATTACTTCCCATGATTTTCGATGCATAAGAATCATTAAAAGCCTATTACTTATCCTTCATCCTTTCGAGCATGACGTTGCATCATAAGAATGGACAGGAGAAAACATCCCCTACAATGATTCAATTAAGCATTTACAATTAAGTTGTCCATTTGAACCTACATCTTAGGATCTTCAGTTAACTATGTTGGGATTCCATTGTATTAACTTATCCGTTCAAGGGCTTAAGTCTAATTCCTTTCGATGATTTTCTAACTAACTCTTTATTTTACCCTTTGGTTAGCTGATCTGAAATGTTATCCTTAGAACTTACATAGTAAATAGAGATAACTCCAGTTGAGAATAGTTTCCTTATGATATTATGTCTAGACTTACCATTATATATGTTACTCTATACCCTTCCAATTATTAATTGACTATCACAATGTAAGCAAATTGCTGGGACAGGTTTCAAGCATCTTGAAATATCCTCTAATAAATTACATAACCACTCAACCTCTTCACCATATTTATCTAGAGCTATAATTTTAGATTCCATGGTAGATCTAGCTATAACTATTTGTTTAGAGAATTTATAAGATATAGCTGCACTTCCCAATGTGAACACAAATCGACTAGTGGATTACGTGTACATCTTAAGTACTTACTATTCCTTTCCAGTGATCGGCTACTCATGTATCTACTCTGATTACTAACCGTGTAGGCTATGTCTAGTCTTGTACAACTCATCAAGTACATTAAACTTCCAATAATTATCGAGTATTCTACTTGAGAGACACTTTCACCTTTGTTTTTAGATAAATGTTGACTTTGTATCTATCGGTGTTCTAGTCATGCTAGAATCGTCCTTGTTAAACGTTTCTAAAATTTTATCCCCATAATGTGACTAACTTAGAATGAGCCCTTCTGATGTTCTTGAAATTTTAATTTCAAGTATAACATCAGCTAAACCCATATAATTCATGTCAAATCTCGAATTTAACATATTTTTAGTGAATTTAATCATCTTATTGTCACTACCAACAATAAGCATGTCGTCAACGTAAAGACATAAAACGACATAACCATTTTTATTTTTAGCCATGCCAGTATCATCCTTACTGAACTTTTTTAGAATTTTGTCCACATAATGTGACGGCTTAGAATGAGCCCATCTAATGTTCTTGAAATTTTGATTACAAGTCTAACATCAGCTAAACCCATATCTTTCATGTTAAATATCAAATTTATCATATTTTTAATGGATCTAATCATCTTATTGTTACTACCAACAATAAGCATGTCTTTAACGTAAAGACATAAAATGACATAACAATTTTCTATGTCTTTGACGTAAATACACTCGTTGATTTTAAATCCACATTCTATCTTGACAAGATTAAATTTTTCATGCCATTGTTTGGGTGCTTGTTTCAAGCCATATAATGATTTCACCGATTTACAGAATTTCTTTTCCTGCCCAGGTGATGAAAACCCCTCAGGTGTTCTATATAGATTTCTTCCTCCAAATATCCATTCAAAAAGGTAGTTTTAACATCCGTCTGATATACTTCAAGATTTTACAAAGCGGCAATCACAAGTATTATCCAAATGGCTGTTATTCTCGTCACTGGAGAATATGCATCAATATAATCAAGGTCTTCCGGTTGTCTCTAACCTTTTATTACTAATATGCTCTTATACATTTCGATAGTTCTACATGCTTTCATTTTCCTTTTAAAAATCCATTTTTAGTCTAGTGGTTTACTTCCTCGAGGAAGATCCACTCTAATGGTTTACTTCCTCTCATGTACGATTTTGCAAAATGGAACCTATTTCACGTTTAATGGCATATTTCCATTGAGGTCCTTTTGAAAAGTTCACAACTTCTTGATAGGTTTGAGGTTCACTTTCTAGCATATAGGTAAGAAAATTAGGACAATAAGATTTTTCATCATTTCTCTTTTGCTATATCTTGGTTCAACCTCAACTTCCTCTTCTGGTTCTTGGTCTTGACTATTTCCAACCATAGTCTCATGTGTCCATTTAGAAGAGCTTGCTTTATTTTTGAATTAGTACCAAAATACATGTTCAAAGAATGAAGCATTTCTCGATTACATTATCATGTTTTTGTGTATATGTGGGGTTTTAGACTTATGAACAAAAAAATCGATAAGAACTATTATTATGTGTATAGCCAATAAAAATGCAATCTACATATTTGGGTCTATCTTTACTTTCTTTAGTGTTGGAATAGCCATTTTAGGAAGACACCTCCACACTCGTGAGTATTATACAAAGACATTCTTCGTTTTCATAACTCATAACGGGTCTTTTTCGTTTTCTTTTGGAGTACCTTATTTAAAAAGTAACATGCTGATAACACGGATTCCCTCCATATGTTCTAAGATAACCCAAAACTTACTAACATTGTATTCATCATTTCTTTTAAGGTACGATTGATCCATTCAACAATACCATTTTATTGTGAAGAATAAGATGTAGCGACTTCGTATATGTGATTTCATGTTGTGTGCATAATTCAGCAAATTGTGCTTCATACTCACTACCTCGATCACTTCTTGACACCTTAGTTTTCTTATTAAGTTGGTTTTCAAATTCATTTTTATAGAGAATAAATTTCGCTATAGTTTCATCCTTACTTTTAAGCAAATTCACATTACAGTATTTTGTGCTATTGTCAACAAAAGTAGTGAAGTACTTGTTGCCACCTCTTGTTTGTATAAATTTTAAATGACATATGTTACTGTGAATTAAATGAAATAGTTATGTATTCCGTTCAATTGATTTAAAGGATGGCCTTGACAATTCCGCCTCAATACAAATTTCGTACTTATGTTTGGAATCAATATGGAATGCAGGTATGCAATTCAAGTTGACTATTTTACAAAAAGTATCATAGTTAACGTGTCATAGTCTACTATACTACAAATTGGAAGACTCAAACAAGTAAGCAAAATAGTTTACTTTATTCATTTTTTGCTTAACAATCATTACATTTAACTTAAACATACCAGCGGAAACATAATGTTTTCCGACAAACATTCCACGACAAAATAATTTTGTCTGACTCAATTACAATATAAAAATCATGCTTATTCAGAAGTGAGCCGAACACTATGTTCTTGCGGATTTTTGACGCATACAACACATTTTTAAGAGTCAGCTTTTTTCTCGAAGTCATCTTTGGAACCACCTTTTCTTGACCCTTGATTTCAGAAGTTGCTAAATTTTCGATGAACATATTCTCTCCATTCTCAATTGAGTCAAAAGTAATAAACAACTCTTTATCAGAGCAACACATTGTTAAGAGTCAGCTCTTTTCTCGAAGTCATATTCGGAACCACCTTTTCTTGACCCTTGATTTCAGAACTAGCTAAATTTTCGATGAACAAATTCTCTCCATTCTCAATTGAATCAAAAGCAATAAACAACTCTTTGTCAGAGCACACATGCCACGTAGCTCCGGTGTCAATCCACAACTCTTTTAGATTAGAACTTACCATATTTACTTTAGATATGAACGCTGAAAGATGTATCTTCGACACATCATGTGCCACATAGTCAACCACAATTACTTCTTTCTCCTTCTTTGTCAATCTACACTCTAAATACTTATGACCCATTTTGTCACAGTTGAAGAATTTTCATTGAAACGTCATTTTTTTAAATTCCACCTTTCGGCCCTAGTTTAGTCTCTTTTCCACTGGATGTCATATGCTTGTTTTTTCTGGCCTTATAACTTTAACTATGCTCCACAACACTGGCTTTAGCAAGACGAGGATTGAACAACTTCTTTTTCGAGCTCTTGTCTAACAATTAGTTTTTCGACGTTCTTTTCTTTTCTCTTATGTTTAAGATAATTCTTGAAATCTTTCTAGGCCAGAGGAAAATTTTCAATAATTGCAGCCATATGGAAATTTTCACTCAAGATCATCCATGCAGCATGAATCTCATAAAGAATTATTAGAAGTTCTTGCACTTGACTGATTAAAATTTTCGAGTCCACCATTTTATAGTCTAAGAA
>CAIGRP010095997.1:0-15064 GCA_903798385.1 Fraxinus cuspidata | reverse complement strand
TCTTGCTCAGTTGTATCCTTTGGACTTCAGTAATGTAGAGCTTTTATTACTTCGACCTCAACTTGACACATTTCTTATGTTTGTGATAATGGACAAACTTTCTTTAACCCTAATAGCATATCTTGTATAGCTCAGAAGTTGGTTGAAACAAGGAGTTCTTGACATTTTCCATTAGTTTATAGGCTGATCACCTTGATTTTGATATTACTCGTGGCAATTGCAAGTGTTGAAAGGGTATTATTTGCTAATCTAATCAAGAGTGACGTGTGTAACAAAATGGGAGATAATTGGTTGAATGGCAATTTGGTGGTTTACATAAAGAAAAAGATTCCAGGAAAAATTGAGAATGAGGTAATATTACAACGTTTTCAAAATATGAGATCTCGTAAAATGCAATTGTCTAAATTTACAGTTACAAGTAAGGTTGTATCGTGTATTTTCTTAATATTTTGGGTTGTACTGAATTATATTCTTATATGTATATAATTTTTTCGTTTTAGTGCATTTATATATATATTGAATAATTTTTACTACTATTTAATTAAATATTAATAACACTATCTCGTTATTACGATCGTTGATTGTCGACGGTCAACGGTAATGATCTCATACTTTGATTTATGTACATTTTGCATTATTCATTTCATAGTCTCATACTTATATTTTCTTTGTTCTCACTAACTTAAGCATTATAAGGGCAATGAAATGTTTATTTTAAGTGTCAGGAAGTTTTGTTCGAGGCAAAGCTTGTCCCATTCCAAATTCATTTTGTTAATGGCAGATTTACATGTGATCACGTAGGATCAGTGGACCCCATAGACCCCAGTAATGTAAATGTTTCACCCATGAGCAATTCACAATGTACAGTTCTTATTTTCTCTATTTCAATTGAAACATTGTTAGGAATTAGTTTTCTGCTTGCAGAAGAAGAGGCGAGATATGTCTATTTGTATTTTTGACATATTGGAAATTCGCTTTGTAAGTAAAAATAAGAATACATGAATGTTTAGTGCATAAAAAAGTGTGGATTTTTTTGTTTAAATTTTCTTTCAGTATTTGCATGAATTAATATTAGTTTAATGTTGAGGCTAATTGTGTGGGTAGAGTTTTTGGCAAGAAACTATATACTTTTTGTGATGAGAAGAAAATCCTGTAATTTTGATATAGGAACACTTAAAATGTTCAAGGAATACACTTTTGGAATAAATTTGTTGTGTATGCATCGGTAAACGGATCTTATTTATTTTGACATGTGCTGAATGATTTCCTATAGGTAGGGCTGAGCGTCAGTTAGATCTTGTTGGTTTTCTATCCAACCCAACCAATTATGTGTTTAAACCATTGTTCTAAAAAGCGTCTAGACAGGAAGCGTGATAAAAACGCTTCGCCTTGAGCCTAAGCAGGAATTAAGCGGTCAACGACAATATTGACCACATATTGCTCGCCTAGGCGTTCATAGGCACGCCTCCGCCTCAAGCCTAAATTTTAAGGGGGCTCAATTTTTTCTTCTTTTTCTTAATAAAACCCACATAAAAAGATATTGAATTCTAATCCGATAAAAAGTTAGATTATATAAGATTTAAGCTATAAGTTATCTACGATTTGTAATTATGATTTTGAAACTTATTTTTATGTATGAATTATTAAGTAAATACAGTATTTTATAATTTTAGATGTTTGGTATGTGTTATTTAATTTATTTGAATTATTGAATTTTTTTACAATGATTAAAAATAAAATATAAAAAAACATTTTTTTACAGCTAGGCTCGCCTAGGCTTGTAAAGATTGAAACTTGGCCTCCACGCCTAGTTACGCTTTACGCTTTTTAGAACACTGGTTTAAACCAACACAGTCAAGTTTCGATCGGATTGAGCGGGGTTGGTCGGTTTATACTTTTGCCCAATTGCACGCAAACTCATTAGGAATTAGGATGTGCAATATACTATGGTCAGTCGAATTCTTCTGGATACACTGTTGTTTTTAAATTTTCAATTTCACTTCTATTTTTCTTGTTATTTCTGAAACTCGTAGATTTTTGTTGTTGTAGATATACCTCCTTGTTTTTATATGTTTTCCTTCTTTATCCAAATCTGTTATTCTTATCTTGTCCATGACTAACGATTGGATGAAAAGAGGAAAACATAGAGAAATTGCTTGAACAAACATAGACTTATATCTAAACTCGAACAAAGAGCAGAGTCGAGAAATAGGCAAAAGCAGATATCAAAAGATTATCAATTTATAAGATCTTGGAACATGAAACAAATGGAGATTAGGAGATTCACCACTAAGAATAACTGGTCAAGGGATTCGCCACTAAGAACACGAAACAAAATAATAAAACAAGAATTGGCCGTTTTAGCGATTCAAGCAAAAATTGGACGAGTTTCACAATTAACTAGCTATGGGAGACCGATGGCCAGTGTGCGCGAGTGAAAAATGGTGACCGACATAGGTGATTTGGATGGGAAAACATTCGACATTGAGAGAGTGGAGACTAGGGACTTGGGCTTCTAATTGTATATTTGCCTTCTTTGAATAGTCCTGTTTTATTTTCTATTTGATTTGTTTGTTTTCATTTTTATAAGTAGATGGGTCGGGTCGGGTTGATTCAGACGAATCGTGATGGTTTTATGTGTAAACCCATAAACCAACCCGTCCGACCCAAACCCATTTTTTGTAGCCTAGAAATTGAACCCAGCCAAAATTTTGTAAAAAAATGAACCCATTGGTTTGGTCGATATGAGCGGTCCGGTTCGATTTTGCTCACCCATGCCTATAGGGAAATAGCCAAAAAAAAAATTGGTTTTAGTAGGGCAAAAAATGTATCTTTAAATGAAAGTCGAAAATTTTTTATATTATACTTTAAAAACTTTTACTTTTAGTATTTAGCATACTTCTAATTTGGTTGGTTACAAATGAGGCATCTTGGACCTTTTATAATTTCACATCCTTTAAATGGACGATGGAGATTGATTTTATTTTGTAATTCATGTTTTTTTGTCTAGATTATATTTTATAGATATGTTTCTACAAATTTGAATATTTTTTTATATCTTATTAAATGGAACATCTAGTTACGAAATCATTTTGATCTCTCTTCTTTATTTTAGAATACTTCAACAAAAAGTGTCTTTATATATCTAAAGTTCTCATTTGTAAACCCTTCAAAATTTTGTCAAATATATAGTTCGAGCACAAACGTTGCTAACTAGTTTTAATCTTTGACCCATTTGCGTCTTACAAATTCAGACGGTGTAACATACGTTTATCATTTTCAAAAGTGTAAATATTTTTGAACAACTCTAACTCTTATATTAAAACCTAAATATATTACGAGAGATAAATGATGTGATTCAATACATATTTTTAAATTAAAGATGAAAATCAATATGTGGGCAAAATTGGTGGACAAAACTTCAGAATCACCTAATTTAACTTGTTTGCATCCATACATTTTCTGTCCCTAGTCCTTATCGTGGAGATGAGTTCTCTTTTGCACCAAAGTGTATTGTGTTACCATCACATCTTCAACTTTCCTTGTAAAATCTCAACTAGTCAAAACTTTCTCTTCCAATCTCTCCTATATTCCATTTCTATTTACATTTAAGCCTGGGCATAATTTGGATTGGGTTGATTTTGAGTCTAATCCGATATCAAAATTGACTTGATCGGTTTGGGTAAATTCCAACCAAAATCGATCCACTTCAACTTTTGAAATCAAACCAAAACAGTCGGACAATGATCCGAGTAAAAAAAAAAAAATTACCTACCTATTTTTATTTAAAAAAAATTGATTTGCTTGTGTAGTGCATATCAATAATATATTTAATGGAAATGATACAGAGTTAGTTTTTCCAAAATCAAAGTGTATATCTGATAGTTACAAACAAACAATTATACTAAAATAAAATAAAAATAAAAAAAACAAGGCAACAATTTGAATTCAGAGTTCATAACAAACAATTCTTTTCATTTCTTTTATTTTCTTTTGAAATTTGGAGTTTTAATAGTAAAAGCGTAGAAAGTAAACAAATTATTTGAGAAAGAATTATATTTATGTTTTTATTATTTTATATTTTAAGTTTAAAAATATGAATTTTAAAATAAAAATAAAAATATATATTAGTCGGTTGGCTCGATATGCAACTAACCCGACCTTTTTAGTGGTTAAAATTAATCGAACGAACCAAACTGAACTGATTTTTTGGTTCAAATCGATCCAAACCGACCCAACTCGATTTGGTTGGTTTCTCGAATTTTTTGCCCACCCCATTTAAATTTATTGGTCCATATTTTTTAAAATAAACTGATATTATGGTATTTAGTGCATATCAGTATAACTATGTTAGATTTACTCATATGTTAAAACATAATTTTGGATGATTATTTTATTATAATATTGTTCGCCTTTGGTATTTGATAATGGTCCATTATCACATTGATACATATTTATTGGGAAAAATTTGATAACTCCTATAATTAAAATTACATTTTGAGAAATAAGGTACATTTGAGTCACTCTAAAATAAAAAAATATTTTTAAGATATTATGTATTGGAATCGATTTTGTAGGTTCCCTAGATTAGGAAATTCATATGAGAACTAATAGGTGGATATGTGAAAATAATTATTTCTTTTAAGTTTATTCCTACAAATAGCAAATTAATTATTTTCTCTTTCGGAAAAAAAGGTCGGAAACATCGGCATTTGAAATCTCTGCAAATTATGAGCAAAAATTGCATTAGCTAGAAGAAAAGTTGAAGATATATTGTGACCTCTGTGTTGGAATGTGACTCCTACTGTATGATTGTATGTCACCACTATAATCTTGAATGAGTTGCTTAAAAAGGAGTTACTATAAGTCTGATTAATTTTATATCTTAAAATTGCAACAATCTCATATGGTAGACTATGAGTTCATGTGAGACGTGAAAATAATTGTGACTTTGTCTATTGTTATTTCTTAGAATTGTGACAACTTTACATGACGATTGTTCATGTAGATGTAAATAGTTGTCAAATGAGATCATTTTGGCATTTGATGAGATTTTAATAGCATACAATTATGGCTCATGTGAGTAGTATTCCATCATATTAGAAATTTGTGATGTTGTAGTCTTCCGACCATGTTAGTGGAAAGATAATGATTATCTATTCTTAGTACAAACCAAGTGAATAATTCGCTTTCTTCATATCATGATAAAAAATAATATATAATTTAAATTACTAGAATTTTAGGAATAGTATCGGGGTTGTAAAAAAAAAAAATTATAATTTTTTAATTAATTAAATTCTTAAACATCTAATTTAAGAAATTTTAGTATCTTATTTTTTATCGCGATAAAAAAAAATAAAGAAAGAAAACATATCATTTAAATTACCATCATTTTGCAAAAAAAATATAAAAAAATCTATAAACGAAATTTTGAAAAATTAAATTTCTAAAATTATTATTAATTACTTATTTTGTAAAAGGAACAGTTAAATATTTCACTAATCTATTTTTTTATTTATTACTTAATGAATTGATTGAGATCCACTTGAAAAATGAATTAGAATTGAAAAAAAAAAAAAAACTCACAAAGCCCAATTTGGAGGGGGACTTCATTTAAGGGGCATAGTCAAACCAAATACTAGTTTAAAAAGATCCAACGATTATGTTTTGTAGTTAGAAGGCCTAAAGATATAAAAAATGGGGAATTTAATTTGCAAAGGACTAAAATGTCATTGAATACAAAAAAGACATTATTGCCCTAACTCCCATTTCAATTTCCATTTAACCCTATTTGAATTCTACCTTCCACTTATTCTACAAAAATGGGCTCTACGGTATGCAACCCTTTTCATTTTCTCATCATGATTTTCTCTATTTAATGAAACCACAAATTCTACATTCTCATTCCCTTAAACACTCATCTTGTTGGGCATTTGGAGAAGAAGAAGTTGTTGTAAATTTTCAATTTTTGGGCCACTTTGTTTCTCCATTATTTTTGAATCATTTTTTCATATTGTATATATGCTTATGATGTTCATTTATCAACAATAATTTTGAATTCATTTTATCATTGTATTAGAACTTTGATATGGGTTACTTCCAAACCTTTTTCTCATTACCCTTTATTTGTATTAATTGGAGTGAAATGTAAGTTGGAAAATGCATGTTTGGATATTCTTTTATTGTTCTACTGTAAAATATATATTTGGTTTTCTTCTGTACATAACGACTCACATATCGTTTTCTACAATCTATAATGACTTACATATTGTTGTCAGTATTGTACGATGTTTGAAATTTTATATTGAATTACAGTTATGGATACCGGGGATATGGTATGGATATCCGTTTGTTATTCAGTTAAATATGAGCAGTCAATTGGAAATGAAAATATGTAGGGAATGACAAAGGAAAAACAATGTATATTCTTGTTGTGAAAGCAATTTCTTATGTGGAATTCTACGGTAAAGTCAAAAATGTGTTGAATATCGATACAAGGCTCTACAAAATGGAGATTTCAACTCTGGTCTCTACAATGTCTAAATCTCCAGCTGCTCCGACCATAATTGATTGTGACAACAATGTGAATTGGCTTCTATCTATCTGTAAAGAAACTTTTCTTTGTGTAACCCTTTTGAATGAAGTTGAAAATCAACAAGATTTTTGGTGATGAATGATGTTTATTACTAACAGAGGGTGGATAACAAATTGTAAATATGAACAGCAAGAAGAAACATGTTTGAACAGACGACGATGATAACCATGAAAATGGTGATGGAATATCTGTAGATTGTAATAGTTTTGACGTAAGTGTCTCCAAAGATTAGATCACAAAGATAATTATCCTGTAGCAAATGACAATGATATGGAGTTACACATGAATGAACCTTATAGTCGCAATGTAGCAAATGATAATTATGTTGAATGTAATCAAATTGTATCAACAAGTGTAAGTTCACTCCGTTGTGGGACATCATTAAGAATTCTGGAAAATGAAATATGCAAGTCAACCAGCTTTTCCATCAAAATATGATTTAATATCCAAATTGCAGTTGCTGGCTGTGAAGTGTCACTTTGAATACAGAGTTAAGAAGTCGAATAAGCGCACTTATGCAATTGTTTGTATTGAAGAAAATTGCAAGTGATGCTTGCAAGCAACCAAGATCGTAGAAAGTCCAGTTTTCAAAGTTCGAAAGTACAATGGTCATCACTCNATGCAATTGTTTGTATTGAAGAAAATTGCAAGTGATGCTTGCAAGCAACCAAGATCGTAGAAAGTCCAGTTTTCAAAGTTCGAAAGTACAATGGTCATCACTCTTGTTCCATAAGTGTTCGTTGCAGAGACCATAGGCATGCTTTATATATGATCATTGGAAACCACATCGCCCCTAAGTATCAAGATGCCAACCTATTTCACAAACCAATGGACATCATTAATGAAATTTGTTGAGAGTTTGGTATAATCGTAAGCTATAATAAAGCGTATATGGTTAAAAATTTTGCATGTGGACTAATTCGTGGAAAACCCCGTGAGAATTATGCGAAATTGGCATCATATTATCATGTTTCAGAGATGCAAAATCCTGATACACTGACATTCATTCATACTAGTAATGATCGGAGCTTTCAAGTACTTTTTATAGCCTTGGGACCAAGCATATGTGGATTCCTCAACTCATGGTACATTCTTGACATCGAGAATGAAAGGTATTCTACTCGTAGCAACTTATTATGATGCAAACTTTCAAATATTTCCACTCGCATAAGGAGTAGTTGATTTGAAGAATGATGAATCCTGCACTTGGTTCTTCCAGAAGTTGCAATTAATAATAAGTGATACAAACAAGCTTGTGATTATATCTGACCATGAAACATGCATTAAAAATGGAGTTAAAAATATTTTTCAGTTTTCTCATCATAGTAATTGCACATATCACCGGCAAAAGATTTTGAAGACAAATTTTTCACGAAGTGATCTTGCAATTTTATTTAGGGCAACATTGGAGACATATACTGTAACAAAATTTGAGTCCAATATGGAAGCTCTATACAGTAAAAAGAAGAATGTTAAAGAGTACCTATTAGAAGAAGATTTTCGTGGGCTAGAGCACATTTTACTGGGACATGTTACAATATCACGACTACGAGTAATGCGAAATCTCTAAATGGTTTGTTAAAGAGTGCTCGAGAATTTTTCATAGTCGGTTTCATTGAATATATTCGAAAGAAACTGCAAATGTGGTTTTATGAAAGATATGTTGAAGCAGAAAAGTGTGTGACCCACCTCACGCAACCTTTAGAGAAAAAGATATGCATGAAATATAATGAATCAAATGGGTCGTTGCTAAATCAGGTATCTTCGGACATTTTTCAGGTTAGTGAAATTTAGAACACCACTTTGTGGACTTGGATGAAAAGATCTATAAGTGTAGAAAATTTGATTTGGACAAGTTCCCATGCGCGCATGCAATTTCTGTCGTAAGGTTTAAAAGAGATGACGGCTATAACCTATGTAGCCACTTTTATACTAACATTTGTTGGAAGCAAGCACATATTGTATTCGTACACCCTTTGCCAAATGAGGTTGAACGACGAATTCTCAAACATGTGATGGCTATACAAATATTTCCGTCATTAGCACAAAGACAGGGTGTGTGACCATCAAAAAGGAGGAAAAAATCAGTCGGAGAGACGCATATGCATCGTAAGCGCAGTAGGTGCAACTGGTCATGTTCGATTCACTTGTACGAGCCAAACAGCTGGTAGTGAAACTTAAATTTGTAATATTGTCGTGACTTGTTGCTTTATAATTTTGTATCTATTCGACACACAAAATGATTTATTAAATTTGTAGTCGTTGTGTTATTAAAAGGCTTTCATACTACTAGAATGAGATTAGAGTCATTTTACATTTTCGTGTTTATTTTTTTTTTCCACATTAAATACAAACGATGTTGATATTGTTACTGTTGATGTAAATGTCGTTCCAGTAAAAAACTGAACTCATTCGAATAACGATAGTGAAATCGTTCATTAGACACAAAATGATGTAGATGTCATTTCAGTACAAAAATTGTACTCATTAACACAACGATTTAGGTATCGTTTCAATATCAAATACATACTGCTTCACTAATTTGCATAATGACATTTAAGCAGTTATGAATGTACAAATGTCGGAGTATGTCGAATAAACGTGGACAGTCGAATCGTTGTTATTAAACATAACGATATAATTCTCGTTTTGTATGAAAAGAAACGATATTAATGTTGTAGTTGTTATTATTTGAACTGTAACGATTTTGAACTTCTCGTCATATTTGCATTGAAACAATATGGACATCCATGTGTTATTTCCTGTATTGACACTAAAATGATAGAGTTCTCGTTTTTCATGAAAAGAAACAATATCAATGTCGTTATAGTTATTATTTGAACTGTAACGATTTTGAACTCGTCAAATTTGTACTGAAACGATATAGGTGTTATGTTATTTCGTGAGTTTGACACTACAACAATATTATTGTCATTTTATATGAGAAGAAACGACATTTATGTCGTTCTAGTTATGATTTTTACAGAAACGAGATCAAACTCGTTAAATTTGCACTGAAATAATATGGATGTCATTACATTATTCGTGAGTTTGATACTATAATGATATCATTGTCGTTTTACATGAAAAGAAACGATATCTATGTCATTTTAGTTACAATTTTATCTGAAATGAGTTCAAACTCGTCAAATTTGTATCGAAACAATATTGATGTTGTTACGTTATTTCGTGGGTTTGACACTACAAAGATCTCATTGTCGTTTGTTATGAAAAGAAACGACATCTATGTCGTTTTAGTTAATCAACGATATAATTACCATTTCATGTGAAAAGAAACGACATATGTAGTTTTAATTACGTTTTCAATTGAAACGAGTTCAAACTCGTTTTGTTTGTTCTAAAACGATTGAATGTCGTTACGTTATTTCGTGGGTTTGACACTACAACGATAGCATAATTGTCTTATTTGAAAAAAACGACATCCATGTCATGGAAGGACCTGTGATGCAATTACTTTGAGGACTCAATTAAAAAGAAAGTAAAAGTCATCCATACGCGCGTCTAAACCTACTGAGATGGCGCGCATCTGGGCAGCTATTGAAAGGTACCAAGAATAACCAATTACAGCATGCGAGCGCCTTAGCGTACATTGGGTGCGCGCTCTGTTTGCATTACGACTTCGATGTCGTTAGGTATAGTCATTATGACAACTATGTCGTTATGAAAATCAATGAAGCGGTGTGTATTTGATACTTAAATAATATCTAAATCATTTTTTGTTTCAGGAACATTTCAATATCGTTATGTTAATAAGTGGAATTTTTTGTATTGAAACGACATTTATATCGTTTTATGCCTCAAGAACGATTTCGATGTTGTTATTAGAATGAGTACATTTTTGTACTAGAACGACATTTAATACTTTGTGTCATAGGAACGAAGTGTATATCGTACGTAAATTTGCGCATTATCAACATCTTGGACATGTACAATATGTAAACTCGAAAGTTATAAATGACCACGAAAATATGTAAGTTTCAATTATATTCAATATTCATTATAGTTTCAAATGTATTAGCTAGTAACTAGGCAACATCCTAGAAATATCAACATCATGAAAATAGCAACCACTCCACCAAAAAGAACAAAGTAACTACAAAATATTATCCAAACATCAATAAATATAGCAAAATACAATCGAAAGCTCGAAGTCTCATGTCAACAACTCCGCATCCCATTTCTTCCACCATATTGATACATAATCTAATCAAATTGTATTTACATCCATATTTGTTTGCACAAATTCTATGTATTTTAGTGTGAATATCCCGCACTTAGATCTACAAAATAGTTGTAAAATTATTATATTAATTCTCAACAATTAAAATAATATAGTACTATCAATTATGAAAATATTCAATCTTACCTATTTATTCGTTGAGGAACATCTTTCACATTCACAAATTTGAACTTCTCCATTCTATATTTGTCTTCACTTGGCACATGAAATTTTATCAGCAACGGAATAATCTCCTGTAGAGGCAGAATGTAAGCTTTCAATGCTGCTCTACGAATGTCTTTAGACTATCGAACATAAAAATTGTTCGTTCCTCCAAGTTGATTTGAACTGCGAATCAATGGTTGCCGGTACAACAGGATTATTCAAATATCTGCAATCCTTCCAAGGTTTACTAAGCTATGGAGTCGCCCCTCTCACGTAATTCATCAGACTCTTACTAAAATTGAACTCTTTACTCGGTTGCAACGGCCATGTGCATTGACAACAAATTGATAGAAGAAAGTATCCAATATGCAACAATTTTGTCGGAATAAATTGAAAAATTTGAAAGCCATTTCTCCTATCTGGTATAGGGCGTCGTTCATAATCTGTACAAAGAAACTAAATAATACAAATTGAATTCTTGTGTAACATTATCTTAAAATCATTAAAGTTGGATTAATTACACTGCCAATAATCCAACCATAATCATTCAAATCAAATTTTTTGCTTGAACACCATAAAAGCACAAATGTATAATTTCACTGCACATACAACAAAATCAACACTAATTTATATTTATTTAATAACATCATTACTTTCACATGTACTTGCAACTATATGCAATAATTTACCTATAAGATGCAGTTTCCATCCATTTGTAAAGAGCCTAACTTTCACGGGATCCACTTCTCGATAAGGATCATTTACATCGATGTCCAACATCTTTCTCTTTTTTTGTCAGGTCCGTGAAGGGAGAACACAATAAGTGTGCTTTTTTATTTAGACAATATTCTCGTCCTTTAGATGAATCACATCCCGTTCATCAATCTGTACACCATCGCATATATGTTGCAAATACCAACAATTAGAAATCTAAATTTTGTTTAATTTGGAAGTAATGACATGAAGCTGAACATTAAATTGGTTTTTACATACCTTGAATGGATTTATTCACATCCACCTCATGTTTTTCAGGCGTTACAAAATCTGCGATACCTTTCTCCACGTCGGGATGCTCTTCCTCTACTATTGTTTATTTTCCAATACTTTTTTTTTCCTTTTCTTGCTCCTCCATATCATCCCAGATCCAACATTAGGTCACTTCCCTTCTACTCTTTCATATGGCCTCATCTTCTAACTTAGGGTCATTGTCGAGCTCTTCTACCTTTCTTTCATCTGCAGGCGCATCCGTCACATCATTAATGCAGCCTCTTTTTTCTAACCCACCTTCAGTTCATATTATGGTACATAAGCTGCGTTTCTAGTGGCACCATCACATATACTAATCGCTAAATGGAATTGACCCATCACAACCAATTCAACCAACCTGTCAACATTTTTTCTCCACCCAATCAGGTCGAGTTGATATGACTCTTGTAGCTTTCCCTCAAGTTTTTCCATTTTCATTCTCAATAAATTCGCTATGTTGATATCACGAGATATCGATGGTGGTTGAGATGCTCTAGGAGAGTATAGATGGAATGCATGATGTGGCTCGACATTCCCTCTTCCGTTAGTTGTCAAAATGTTTTATGTACGTGAAAGCGTGGTTACAGGTCTCCTTCGGATGGTGTGAAACACTCTCATCTTCTTCCACGATTGGTGTCATCTTTTTCCAATAAACCTCATCGAGTTCGGCTTCAGTGGGAATCAATGTAGAATTAACCTTCAACTGCAAATATTAAATTGTGCAAATCATTAGTAATTTGTTAAGCTAATTTCACAATTTGTCCCATTAAACTTAGAAAAAAAGAGAGAAAATTTTACATCTTTCAATTTCAACACGATATCAATGGCGGCAGACGCTAACCTCTTTGGCATTTTGCAAATGACCATTCTTGGAATTACATTCGGATATTTCGTAGCAAACTTCATTCCTAAAGTTGGAATCTCTTCAAATGCCCAAATCTATTGTAAAACAAACATTATTATCTCACGACACAAATTTATATATAAAAATAATATAAGTCAAATGTATTGTTTGTTCATACTATTATAGCGAGGGGAAAGCCGTGCAACGAATACCGACATTGTAACTCTCTTTCGACATCAAAGTTTTTCAATTTACCTCCAATTTCACTTTTGAATATATTCATCGTGTATTCAAATGAAAATTTTCCCCATGGATACTTCCCGAACCTGTCTAGATCATCCACCAAGTTCAGCCACCATAAATCGATGTAGGTGTTTTCCTCCGTAGCCCACAAGACATACGTCAAGATTACGATCAACCCAACCCCAACTTATACTTATCTTTCTTTTCTTACAACTTACAAATGTATTGTAAGTATCTTCCTTCGTAATCTTCCCCCCACTTTTCTTAAAATATTCTTTCACAATCCGACACTCCGCCCTCAAAGTCTTCTATACGTCATTATCATCACCTGCATTTAAGCCCGTTACTAAAACTAATCCTTCCAATCCAAATCTTGCTTGTTTGTCTCATATTTTAAATCATACTTCTTTTTTGTTTGTCTTCATTTTTCGCAATAATAATTGACGTACAAATCAGTGAAGCCAACCATATATTCCTACAGTCTAAGAAGAGATCCGAAGCAGCTCTCACGTAGCTTGTTTTCGTAATTTGTATCTAACTTCTCATAAACATCTTATACTATTTGCAGTCTACATCTAGTTGTAATTGTAGCTTCAACTTGAATCATCTCCATAGAACTACAAATTTAAAATATGTACAAATATTAGAACAACTGATGGCAGTAAACAAAACTCAAACTTCTCAAATTCAAAGAACAAAAATCAAGTATCATTCACACACACAACACAACACAACACAACACACACACACACATAACAAATTTTTTAAATCAATCTTAAAAACCCAATACACATGGTTCAAGAGAAGAAAAAGATTTTCGAACTCAACTAATAAAAACCTAATAAAAATTATTATTCGACAATCAAATCCATTTCTTGTGAACTACATTTGAAAATACGGAAAACTTACATTGATTTTCTCAAATAGGAGTTTGTAGTTGGTTTGAAATGAAGAAGACTGATTTCGAACTCAACCCTCCACTGAAGACGTTGTTCCCTTTAAAACTTTCCACAATCGCCGACCTATGCAAAAGAAGGAGAAAATATGGCTAAAAAAACTACACAATTGAATAATAATAAAAATTAAGAAATTAGGCAGTTAGCACATATCAAATCCTAAATCAGAGTCTTAACAAAAAGTTATATGCCAATTCACGCAAAGGTAAATCAAATGAAATGGAACGCAGAACGACAATTTAAGTAAGTGCATAAGTATTAAAAGTGAATGACGCTCAAAAAGAAGTTGAACTTAAAATTGCTAATATAACTTTTTATTTTCATCTATGGAAATGGATGACAATAATTGAATGTAGAAAAATCACAACAGTTTTATTAAAAAAAAATCAATAAAGGATGCCAACTTCCACTTGTAATTCAAATTGAAAGGTAAAGGTAAATAGGCATCGGATAAATACCTTTTAAAGAATCAGGAAACCTTTCACAACTAGAAGCATGGCTCCATAAATACTAGAAACAATTTATAAAGATATAGAGAAAATAGCAATTCATAGGAAGTTGGAGCAAAATGAGTAAACTTTTTGATAATGTTAAAATGTCAAAAATCCATTAACAAAAGTGCATGCTAAACGTGAGAAATATATGTCAGTTTCACAGATAGGTGCAGGCAAGGACATGATGACAGAGAACAGGGTTAATGTAACTACACATTTTTATGGTTATTCCATAAACAGGACTGCTAGCTCATGCTCTCGGCTTGATTTGCTAAAAAATGCAGAACATTAAAGATTCTTAATGCCTTGGTTTAGAAAGAATCACAAACTTTTTGTATTAAAATGTAATGCTTACTGAAAATACTACCTACGTTGTAACTTGCCTCACCTAAGAAACATTATTGATAAGTAAGGAAAATTGTTCAAATTTAAGTAATACACATTGATGCTTGACAAACAGATATAACCCCCTATTCCCAATAACTGTGCCGTTAAACCCAA
>CAIGRP010095988.1:0-14079 GCA_903798385.1 Fraxinus cuspidata | reverse complement strand
TGAAAAACGTGTGTCAGAATGAATTCTTGATTCCCTTGATTTTTCAGACTTAAGTGTTGGTGTAAATTGCATTGAGGGGAAAAAAATAAACATATGAGATTAGGTTCTAATAGGACTTCAGACGTCTTAGAACTAATTCATACAGGTATCTGTGGGTCATTCCCTTCGGCTCATTAGAATGATCAACAGTCATTTATTACGTTTATAGACGATTATTCCCGTTATGGTTACTTGTATCTCATTCATAAGAAATCTCAATCACTGGATGTGTTCAAGACTCATAAGGTTGAAATTGAAAATCAACTCAGCAAAAGAATAAAACAAGTCAGATCTGACCGTGGTGGTGAATACTATAGCAGATATGACAGATCATGAGAACAACGTCTAGTGCCTTTTGCTGAATTCATAGAAGAATGTGGAATCGTCCCACGTACACCATGTCAGGTTCTCCTAGCATGAATGGTATTGCTAAAGATGAAACAGAACACTTAAGGACATGGTAAGGAGTAGATTAGTCATTCTACCTTACCAGAATCTCTCTGGGGAAAAGCATTAAAAACTGCAGCTTGTATTCTTAATAGATTTCCAAACAAAGCAACTGTCAAAATCCCTTATGAGCTTTGGACAGGCAAAAAGTCTAGTTTGAAGCACTTACACATTTGGGGATGTCCAGTTGAGGCAAAGCCTTATAGGCAATCAGAAAAGAAACTGGATTTTAGAACTATCAATTGCTATTTTATTGTATACTATAAAAGGTCAAGAGGTTACAAATTTTATGGTCACACTACCAAATCAATTTTTGAAATGGGAAATGCCTGGTTATTTGAGGATGTGGAGTTTGTGGGGAGAGATAAAGTTAGAGATTTTATCTTTGAGGAGGAACATATAAATATCTCTCATATTTCACATGACAATGATCAGGATCAGAGACAAGTTCTTGCTCTAGATCTTATTCAAGAAGCAATTTCAGATCGAGACTATATTTCAGAACCCCCTATAAATAATCAAGAGATTTTCAAGAAGAACAAACTCAAGAACAAATGTCATTAAGTAGATCTACTTGAGAAATGAGAAATGCAATTTCAGATGACTTTATAGTATTTCTCCAAGAACATGAGGATGACATTGAATTGATGGAAGAAAATCCTATCAACTTTCATCAAGCAATGAAAAGTAATAATTTTTAAAAGTGGATTGATGCCATTGATGAGGAAATAAAATCCATGAAAGACAATGACGTTTGGGATCTTGTCCCATTGCCTGAAGGTACGAAACTCATTGGTTGCAAAAGGATATAGAGGGATTTGAAGTGTAATGCGGAAAGATAAAAAGCTTGTCCCATTGCAAAGGTCTTTACTCAAATGGAAGATATCGATTACAAAGAGACTTTCTCTCCAGTTTCAAAAAAAGAATCTTTCAGAATTGTAATGACACTTATGGCACATTTTGACCTTTAACTACATCAGATGGATGTAATGATGATGTTTCTCAATGGTGACATTGATGTGACGATATATATGGTGCAATTGGAAAATTTTGTGCGAGGAGACTCAAAGAAATACTTTGCAAATTAAAGAAATCTATCTATAGGTTTAAGTAGGGTTCCCGTCAATGGTATCACAAATTTCATCAAATAATCATTTCGTTTGGATTTGAGATGAATGTGGTTGATGATTGTGTATACAACATATTTAGTGGGAGTAAGTATATATTCCTGATATTGTATGTCGATGACATACTACTTGCCTACAATGATATAGGTTTTTGCACGAAACAAAGAGATTTCCATTAAACAATTTTGAAATGAAAGATCTTGGTGATGCCTCTTTTGCGTTAGGGATTCAGATACATTGGGATCATTCTCGGGTTATTCTTGAATTATCACAAAAGAGCTATATCGATACAATACTTAAGAGATTTGCGATGCAGGATTGCAAACTGGTGATACCCATATTGCTAAGGGAGACAAGTTTAATCTCAATCAATGCCCTAAAAATGACCTTGAAGGAAAAGAGATGTAGAAAATTCCCTATGTTTCAGTAATTGAGAGTATAATGTATGCTAAGGCATGCACGCATTCGGATATAGCATTCATTGTTGGAATGCTAGACATATATTTAAATAACCCTAGGATTGATTATTGCAAGTTAGCCAGCGGGTGATGCGGTATTTACAGAGAACAAAAGTAATCAGACCAATTGGAGATCATTTGTTATGCTGATTCTGATTTTGTTGGATGTCAAAACAGTAGAAGATTCACATCGGGGCTATGTCTTCCTGCTGGCTAAAGGAGCTATCCTGGAAGAGTACTAAGCAGGCACTCATAACTTCTTTAACCGTGGCAGTGGAGTTTATAGAGTTATATGAGGCATCCAATCAAGGAATATGGCTGCAAAATTTTGTCACTGGGCTGCAGATTATACATAGAATTGAAAGACCACTTAAGTTATTTTGTGATAATAAGCCAGTGGTCTTGTATTCAAAGTAACAATAGGAGTTCAACAAAGTCTAAATTTATAGACATCAAATTCCTAGTTGTTAAAGAAAGAGTTCATTATGGTCAAGTTACTATATAACATATTGGGACAAACTCCATGATAGCTAATCCATTCACTAAAGGTCTACCACCTAAAGTCTTTCATGAGCACACTGCTCACATGGATGTTGTAAATTTGGATAATATGCTAGTTTAGTGGGAGTTTGTACATGTAATTTTTGGTTTTACATATTCAAGTTTATTTCGGTAATAAAATATTTAGTTTAGTTTTTTACTTTGATTAAAGTTTTTTTTTTAGTTTGATCTCATAAGGTATTAAAGAATAAAGTATGACAAGTTGGAAATAGACATATTTGGATCACATTGCATGTAATTTCCATGCTACACATCTACAGTTGATCTATGTCATTTGATTGTGTTGATGTACGTGACCATCGAGGGTTTACTTATGATATTTGTAACGAAGACCACTTTGATCATATATTGATATAATCAATGGACGATATTGTTTGGAGATGATTTTGGTTATGATAACAAAAGTTTTGAATTCATAAGGTTATACACATTTATGAGACAACATATGTAGCCCAAGTGAGAGATTGTTGGGAAAATATTTAATTTGTCATGTAGGCCGACATATGTAATTAATTGTGTATAAATGGTATCTTAAAGTTAAGCTCAAAATTAAAGTGGTCTAATAAAGAATTAAGTAATTGGGTTTTAGGCATCTAAATAAAGTATAGGTCAAATTATATATGAAGAGACCGAATCTATTAGGGTTTGTATTTGACGATGGACCAAATACATATAAAAACTATATATAGGGTTATGATTCCAAATTCATATGTAATTTTCTCATTCTTTATATCATCTCATCAACACAAGAATTAATAGAGAAAGCATGTTAAAGAAGAAGGTCTAAAAATCCACAATCAAGAATCAAGAATTACAATCAAGAATCAAGAAAAATGATTAGAGCAATTACATCGAAAAACAAGAAATCAAGATTTAAAGATCTAAATTCACGATTCAAGATTCATTATTTAATATACAAATCAATGGATCAAGGTATGTTACACATTAATTAATTTTCTTGGTGATTTGACATGGAGATCTTAAAAATTATGTAAAGTTTATGTTTCATGAAATTATTCAACAGTTGGGGTTTATTTGGGTTTTTTTACTTAAACAGAGAATATTATTCATCAAATAAATAATCTATTGCAATATCAGCTAAGAAGTTCGGAAAATTCTCAAGCCAAAGCTACTCTCAAAACATAAGAAACACATGTTGTGCACAATCATGGGCTACCAAATTGGCATCCCGTTCAATAAAAAAACAAACTAAATAAATTAAAAGATAATATTACAGCAAAATTCTATTAAAAAGAACTCTCTCCTCTACCTGAAGAGATAGGTTAATTGACTACTTCCCATTGTGTTACAGTGATTTGACTCCATGTATAGAAAAACAAAATGAATATTTTTCTTGAAAAAATATGTGTGACATATTATTACATATTTTATATATTGGCTTACTTAATAAATATTGATTATTTGTAAAGTGTACATGTTTTGCCAGTAGTCAATACTGACTTGGATGGTAAGTGATTTCGACCAAAATCTTTAAACTGCGAATTTTATTATTTTTTTCTTATATAACATAATATGTTGTTATACAATTACAACTCATGTAAAATAAATTATAATCTTCCTAGATATTTTCATATTTGTTTTGAATGAGAATATAACGATATGCTAAATTAAAATTATATTTCCTTCTATTAACTTTAAGGAAAATTGCAGTAACGGTACCAAACATTAAACTTCTATGCAGACTTGACCCAAACATTTCATTTGTATCACCCACAATACCAAACATTTCAAAAACTTGCAGTTGAAGTTCAAATGGGCGAAAATTGTTAGTTGACCAAAGAATTAATATTGACCATAATTTTGACTAATTTTAAAATGATAAGATGGTAACTTTACATTTTCAACAAAAAAAAAACAATTATAATATATTGATAATTAAATCTAAAAATGAAAAATCAAATAAAAACCTTCCTCTATATTTCGTTCTTCCACAACACCTTTATCCCAAAACCGCCACAACCAGCGGTCAGCGCCATCACACCCACCCAATGCTCGGCGCCACCGTCGCTACAAAATAAAGGTCAACCTCCAATAAGAATATCAACATCGGCGCCACTATCGACACAAAATAAGGTCAACCCCCACTTCTGCAAAACATTTTAGGGAATTAGTAATTTGCATCCATGTTATTGCTATCCTCAAATCACACGCCATGCATGTGAAATCAGATAACTAGTCCTATCATTTGGTGAAAGATGATGTTTGTGTGAAAAAAATAAGTTTTTATTTACTGTTATTAATAATGTTAATATATACAGTACTTACACCCAATCAGTGCAAATCTTCTACTTTTTCTGATTTTGGATAAATTTTCAGATATGTTGTTTGTTTTGGTGGTTTTTGTGGAGAAGCTCAAAATAGTGAGCGATTTTGGTGATGGTGATGCTTGGTGGGTGGGGTTTTGGGGTAGGTGGGGTGTAAGGGGGTGGGTGGGGAAAAAGATGATTGTGTTTTTGTTTTTTTTATTTAATTATTAATATATTGTAATTATTATTATTTTTGTTGAAAAATGCAAAGTTATCAATTTATCTTTTAAAATTAGTCAATATTATGATCAATATTAATTCTTTGGTCAAATAATAGTCAAACTAACAATTTCCATCCATTTAGATTTCAATTGCAAGTTTTTGCTAGGTTTGATATCATGGATGATACAAATGAAAAGGCTTAGACCAAGTCTACATAAAAGTGAAAGATTTGGTACAATGGCTACAACATTTCCTTTAACCTTATAGAAATTTAGAAAATCTTTTAGTATATTTTATACTAATTTTCTTACCATTTATATTGCATATTCTTAGGTAAGAATTATTATTATTTTTTTGATAATTACTTTACTTATATGTAATTTAACGAATCAAGAAAGGAGTTAAGCTTTGGGGAAAAAAAATTGACCGTCCGTGTTCAACTTGTTCAACCAAGCTTAGGAGCGGTCAATTTCATGGTACTAACTAACATCGTTCTTCATCTATAATTTCAAAGCAAAAGTTCTCTTCAAACCTTTAAAGAATTCAAATCAAATTGGTGCTTAATGTATAATCCCATCTTTTGATCGACTTGGTGTGAAGTTAAGAATTGGGATTCTTAATCCAAGTTGTATTTTCTAACTAATGTATGTTCAGATTTATACAAGTTAAATTAAATTAATTTTTAATTTATCTAGATTTCAGAACTTTCATTTCGTATAAGAGCGGGTGCACTTTTGAAAATTGCTATATAGTAAAAACATAGATATAGACGAAGCAGCCTTTTGACCTCCTATCCTAGATGGGAATAATTATGCCTATCGAAAAATCAGGATGCATGTTTATGTACAATCTCTTGATGAAAAAGCTTGACATTGTATGGATCAAAAGAGAGCCAGAGAGAGAGAAGCGTAAAAGAGTGGGCTGCTACTTATTTCAATAATGTTAGTCGGAATTCTAAGGTTTTAAATGCTATTTTTTTTTTATTATTCTAATCAATTTTGTCTAATCTCTACATGAAAGGTTGTTAAGGAGGTTTGGGATATACTCCAAGTTTCTCATGAAGGAACTTCCATTGCGAAGTCATCCAAGCTCAAGATGTTCACCTTAGAATCCAAACGACTAACAATGAGAGAAGATTGAACAGTTCAATGATTTATATGTCAAACTCATTGATATCACCAATTTAACATATACTTTGGGGAAGAAGTACTAAGAAAGCAAGATCGTCATGAAAATCCTATACGCCTAAGGGTTTTGTGGACCCCTTCTATTGTTTTTTCTAATGTCAAAGCCAAAAAATTTCTTCGTTGTCATTTCTTGGTGTGCCATTTTCCATGTTACCAAAATTACTGGTTGTATCTTCTATATTTGACCAAAAAATTACTTTCTATCAAATGTTTATCACCTGTCTTACCATGTAAAGCAACCACCAGTTTTCTACTTGTAAACCAAATCTTTCTCAGGTCTACTTAGGCATCTCTTGCATACGAAAGAATTAAGTGATTTGCTTTTCTGCTGGGTATATGACTTTTTCTACTGGGTGTGAATTTGGTGTCACGGTGAAAGATCCTATAGACAATTTAAGATGTTTGTATACAATGTTTGTGGATGCATGTGGCCTTTGCTGTGACCTTATAAGTTTCTGTCTTCAACCAAATAAGAAATATCTGTAAAGACATTTGCCCACGATCGATTACCAAATATAATTGCATACCTTGCTTTCTCATTTTTCCCAAGTTTGTTACTTATTTTGACTTCTGGTCATCATATATTAATCTTTGAACCATGCTACAATGCGCTACATTGTATATCACAGGGCCAGTTGGCCCTAGCATTGGTCCGGATAAAGGGGAATTGTCCTTAATTTTTAGATTCATGCATATCAAAGATTAAGAGTATGTTTGGCCCTCATTTTTTTTTAAAAAATTATTTTTTTAAAATTCATTTTCAACTACACTTTCTGCTATAAAATAATATTGCACGTAAATCGAAAAAAATTCTTACCTTTTAGCCACATAATATCTAATAAAATACTATTTAAAAATGCACTTTTTGCCCAATTATGGGGCT
This sequence comes from Fraxinus cuspidata, assembly GCA_903798385.1. Taxonomy (NCBI): domain Eukaryota; kingdom Viridiplantae; phylum Streptophyta; class Magnoliopsida; order Lamiales; family Oleaceae; genus Fraxinus; species Fraxinus cuspidata. The sequence goes on along the minus strand of CAIGRP010095988.1, from coordinate 6,888 downwards.
CAAACAAGGACTAAGAAATAACTTTTTAGGCTTAATGGATAAGGGGTAATTTCATGTACCCTTATAAATTTTTGTTCGAGAAAATAAGGTTAAGCTCCTTTTTTCAGGGAGCGTGATTTTGGATGATTAAGCTTTAGATGTGAGGTCATAAGTTCTTAACCTATTTAAACGTGAATCTAGATCCAATTTTAATGGAAACCATCAATAAAAATTTAAAATTATGTGCAACTTATACATGACTTAAAGGTGGAAGTCAGTCAAGGTCATATGTGATTTTACAGTCCACATTGACGGTTCCCATCACATAGTGACCTAGATTCACATATTTAAATAGGTTGAGGAATCATGCACTTTTTCGTGGTCTACACAATTATTTGTCTTAATGTATGCAAGATCTAATACGTTGTGTTGTTGAAGTGAGTATTGACAATCTACATTATGTTATGTTTGCATCATTTAACATATACGTATCCTCATTTGAATCAATTTCAAGCTATTATTTGTCCATCCTAATTATTGATTAGTAATAAGCCTTAAGTCCAAAGCTTGATTGTTAAGCTTGAAAGAAGGTTAAGGGCATGTTCTCTTTACCTTTTTCAAGTCGTTTTCTGTTTTTTTTTTTTTATTTTTCAAAACAGCTCTTTCCCATTTTTGAAAACGAATTTTTGAAATTAAGTTAAAAATTTATAAAGAAAACTTAAAACGACAAATTTATCGTTTTAGGTGTTTTTAATTATAATCAAGTTAAAATTTTCAACACGCGTTTTGAGTGTTTTCAAAACAATTTTTCAAAATGCAAAAAAAAAAACACATTTTTCAACAATCTCAAAATGGACACTCAAAACATAAAACTCAAAATAAATTCAAAATTTAAAACTCAAAACTGAAACATAAAGAGAATAGCCATAAATTATTTGGGATTTATTCCCCCTTTCCTATTGCCGAACATGCTATATTTAAAAATAATAATAATAAATAAAATCATTTTACTTGTAATAGTTTAGATTATTAAATTAAAAAAATATTTAAAACTTAAGTGACCAAATATGAAATAAATGAAAGATTGAAGTTTCAGTTAATGAATACAACCTATATGCGAGAATATTATAGATAGATTATAAATAAATAAATTTGTTTTTATCGAAGGTAGTGACATTATACATACAACTTTTTCACAAATATTCAAATTCATGATCAATATCGTCACTCGAATTAGAAAAGTCCGATCAATAGCATATATACAATACAACCCAAGAACCATGTATTCTATGCCGCCGTCAATTAATAATACATAGCCAAGATCCAAAAAATATTGTATGATTGGATAGAAATTGAAGACTTGGAAACTTTTATTCAGATAAAGTTGAAAAGGGGAGGCTGAAATAATCAGCAAAGTCGTCATACAAAAATAAAGCCAAAAGTTTACCATTTGAAAATTGACATATAAATCAAATTTCAACATTTATGGCCATTTTGTAATATAACCAATTGATGATGATGAGTAACAACATAGGGCCCTCATTTGAACTAATAAATTTATTTATTTAATATTTTCTAACTCTAAGACTTTAGTGTGGACAAGCATTGTAATAATCGTACAAATATTTTAACAACCTAGTCTGTATATTCTAGCCAAGGTTTGGTTCTTGATTATTTCCGTATATTTGACGTTTGACTACGACTAAATATTTTATCTAAGCAAGTGTTAAAATTAAATATTGTTGAATGGGTAGATGCAAATTACACTATTTGTTCTTTGTCTTCATTGTGGATCAACCTTCACAAGGTTGAGGTGAGAACATCAAAGCAATTTTTGACATTATAGAGGTATATTGGATAAGAGAATTGATTTATTAATAAGTGACATGATACATCAATTAATTAGTGATTTTTTTTTTTAATTCTTGAGACATATTATAAAGTTTTTAATTAGTGTATAAAGCCACTGTGTTCAATACAAGTTAAGTACTGGTGCTTAGTAAATCATTTCTCATCCAATGAAAAATGGCCTACTAAGCCCAAAACTTAATTTATGCTAGTATGGATGGTATGTTACATCAATTAATTGAAGGATCCTTTAATTCTCCTCTGTATTTCACCCTATATAAATGATATTGATTAAAGAATTTCTTGTACGGAGAGGGAAAAAAAAGGCGCCATGAGTCTAGTAACACATTATAATCCTCTTCAAGTTCGTTATACTAAAACTCTACAACAACAAATTGATGTAGTTTTTCGTTGAGAATATGAACCATGACTCTTGAAGTTGTGTGTTCTTTGCTTGATTTTGTTTTTGTTCGTAATATTATTACTTTCTATAGTACAAAAGAAATTTAATTCATAAAAAAATATAGTAACAAAAGGTAACTTGGACCACACAATTACTCGAGACTAGATTAAACAAGATTGGGCTTTCTCTTTTTATCTACAAGATAAGCTAGACTATAGCTTACAGTTATAGCCATGAAAAGTTTGATTTAGAAGTTTATTTAGGGTATTAATTCTCGATCAAGAAATTTATAATGACGGTTAATAGTGGAAAGAGAGAGGAAAAAAAATAAAAATACATGCAATTTAAATATGCATCTACTTAAATCGTCTCTAATGCTTCATGAATTCCTGAAAAGTTGCCACGCGATCAAAATAACGTGTTCAATTCATTTCCAATGCCATCTCACAAAAGTTTATGACCAAAGAAATAAACACACACTGGGAAGAATTCCGTAGAGGTTTAAAAGCTCGATTAGATAGAGTGGTTCTTATATTTCCTATACATCATTATATGATTTTATTTTATTTTAAGAAAATAAAAGATAAATAGGTAGTAGCATTGGATAGTAAATAAAATTCATGGGAGATTAATTTTGAGATTGACCGTCTTCGCATTTTCAATGCATTCTATGAATTGCCTTTTAAGTTACACATGACATTATATGTTTAATAAATAAACACTCAAGTTCAAAATTGGTCTCTAATGTGTTTAATCTACAACCCAATAATACTATTTAGGTTATTTTGTTAAAATAAAAACACGTTTAAATCTATATAGAAAGTATAAATTTTATGAAGACATTTTTATTTATGTGGCAAATTTTTTGGTAAAAATAGAAAGTAAAGGTCCCGCAACCTTTGACACTTTTCGAACTCTTGTCCCCAACATTTAAATAGTAATATATACATCCTCAACATTTATTTTAATAGCACTCGAGTATCTGGTGGAAATTTTACCCTCATCTTTAAATGTCTAGTAAAAATTCATTCAAAAGGATGATTTTGCCCATGCATGAATAATATAAAATATTTATATTATGAAAAATGAAATTTTCTGTAATTATGTGTTTGATTAATAAAAGATTTCAAGATTGCAATTATGGATTTAAAAACCTCATCATTCATTTAACACGTAATAAAAAAAAAAAAGTTTCAAAATTAAAACAGTATTCAATTCAAAGTTTCAAATGTTAACTGATAATAGTATATTAACGATTTAAGGATGAATACTATAAGATAATTAAAATAACTTAATACATAAATTAGGGTTATTAATGTAAATTACGATAATTGAAATATTAGGCACATCGCTAAATACATAATGATAAAATTGATATTTAAAAGTTTCTCATTAATCCTTCCTATATATATATTGTAGATCAGCAAAAAAAGTAAATAAAAGCAAGATAGAAATATAAAATCTATACTCTTCTTTTCTCCACTCATTGCCTGCCCAAACATCTCCATCTGACCCCCTTCGACTCCATTAACACCATTACAAAATCCTAGTCATTTCGTGCAAATTACTTCTTCCATAAATCTAATTTTAGGAGTAATTGGACTATGTTATGGATGATAAAGTTTTCCCCTCTTGACCAACCTTATATTGCCCCGACTTGAGCGGGATGAGAAATTCCTACCACAAACGGAATACAGGGTGGGGACAGAGAACATGGTCCCCACCTCGAATTCCAAAAACTCGCCCATATCTATTTTGTTTTATATTTACGTTTTTTTAAATTTAAATCTCATTTAAAGAATAAAAATAATATTAAAAATATGTATAAATAATTAATTAAACGAATCGGTAAATGAGAATTTTTTTAATTTCCGCCATGTCTTGCCCACCTCTTGAAAATCTCCGATAGGAGTGAGGAAGGTAATGCTCATCCAAGGAAGCCATGCTTCCTTGACATCCCTAGACCGGATATAATTCAAATATTAACTTGACCGATCTTCACGTAATTATTTTTAGAAAAAGTCTTGGTAGGCCCAAATTAACAACATTATATATATTTTTTTTTTTCTATTTTACTTTTATCTATTAATTTTTGTTTATTTAATTTCAATATATAATGGCATAATTTCCTTGTTGAAGACATTATTGCTACCATGGATATCAAATTTCAAAAATATTGGGAGGACTTGCCCATATTTAATTTCCCCAGTTGCTGTTATGGACACTCGTATTAACTTGCATGATTGTAAATGTATCATCAAAAATATTCTTTGCATTTAACATTTGATAACTCCATCACACATTGTGATATAGAAAGTAGATTGTGCAATTTATATTCACAATACACTAATTAATACGATAGAAATAATGATCTACCATCGCCGCCTTCTACAATTTCATCATTTCCTGATGACAATGTATGTGCCTTTTTAAGTATGACTACCACGGGAAGTTCATCGTCTTCCCATTTTTCTTCTATTATTAGTACTAGTATCAGACAAATTAAATTATCACAGATTACCCACATCATATTCTTAGTGTTTTAAACTGAGAAGTTATAAATAATTTTGGCCTTTTTGGATGGTGACAAACAAATGAAAAATAATATTCGATGTTATCTATAATGTCACGTGATCTATTAACGCTATCAGTGTCAACTATAGCATTAGAGACTACATTTTGTGCTGGTGGAAGGATTTTGTCCGATAAAAGAAACATGTTGAAAGAAGATATATTTGAGGTTCTAATATATTTGAAGAATTGGCAATATACTCATTATCGGATTCAAGATAGAATGGCTAGCATAATTGTTGAAATTTTTCATAATCACGAAATTTTTTGGCACACTAAGTTTTAGATTTATTATTGTACATTGACATTTCATTTGTATTTTTTAAAAATGTTGTACATGAAATACTCATTTGTTTATAATTTTTAACTCTACCTATGTATTGTAGCATGTCCCGAACCCAAATAAAAGAAAGATTTTTACAACTTTATGATTTAATTTATTTGTAAAAATATATTTGTTTATATTTATTATTTCACAAAATTACGTCTTCATTATATTCGAGTAAACGTGCAATTTTCAATTTAAAAAAACAAAAAGAATCGCGGGCCAAGCCGAGAGCTGGAGCTTGCTCACTTGGTGACCCAGTCGAGCTCGTCGATGAGCGAGTCGATTGGCTCGACTCAACCCATTTAACAACCATACACGTATACAACAAATCTTACAACTTGCATACTATCTAGATGACAATGCATAAAATGCATTTGAAATGCTCTTATGTTTTTCTTTTCTTCACATAAATTTATATCTGTAACTTTATTATTGTCCATAGGGAGAAATAATTTTGAATTTAAATAAATTTATATTTGTACCAATGATGATCATTATAATTGATTTAACAATCTCATCTATCCTATTATACTATGCTACTTGTTTATTATTTTTCAATAAAATATTCTCTCTTAAACTTCTTTAACTATTCATGAGTGAATAGTCAAAAATAAAAAAATAAATATCCGATTGCTAATCTATTTGACTTTTAATATTTTTCAATATAATTAAATTTTGCACTGAATTTTTAGATGTCACATACTGTCAATGAAATACTTAATTTCCCCTTGCCCCTAAATAAGTACAGCGTTACATATACACAATACGTACATACATTTATAAGGATTCATGAATTAGAAGAAATTTTTTGAAGTATTTTCAAAAGTCGGATTGAGGTAACGTTGTGTGTTGATTAATGCTTTAAGGCTTTTTAATAATTTGTTTAAAACTTAATATGTGTCCTTACTCATTTAGCTGACTATCGGGCTAACTTGGGTATCGTGGTGTAGTTGTAGTTGTATATTCCATGGCATATATTATGATATTTCCATATCTCCATGAATATTTAAAATAGAAATGAATGTTGAATTCAACACATTGTGTGAAGCAGTATAATTTCATGTGAAAAATAATCGACTTGATGCTTTTTAAGCTACCAAAAGTCAATTCTTATTAATGTTAGAAGGAAAACGATATATTAGACTCGATATTTTCAATGAAGTGGTTTTGATCGCACATGAAAAGTGCATTTTATCTTATGCACCCTCAAAAATTTCACTTTTACAAGTTTGGATCTAAAATTGTACTTCAAATTCTTCTTCTTCTTCTTCTTCTTCTTCTTCTTCTTCTTCTTTACTTTTGGGAGGGGGCCCCAAAGGGATATGTATGTATTTTTCATACAGTGAGAAATAAATCCTTAACGTTATTTGATTTCGTTGATTCAAATATAAGAACTCAACAATCAATCATCTTTTAAATTCGTGCGATTCAACGGGATTATTGATATTTGAGTATTTATCTTATTTCGCTGCAGCAGTTTTATACCAATCAAGGAAGCAACAAAGTGCCTTGATCTATTTTTCAAAATCCTGATTTGGTCAACAAGCATTCTTTTAATCAGTTTTGCTACAATGCCATCATGGGTGACACCTTGGATGACATAGTCCGACAAAAAGACATAAATATCATTCTCCTTATACCTTATACTAATTCAATGTTTTCTATTCCTAATTTAGGATAATTTTAATTCCTTTCTTCTAATAATTAGAAAAATTAATTATGCTTATTTTTATCAATTAATCCTTATAATCTAATTAAA